>JAOXYD010224474.1:0-18630 GCA_028565735.1 Pinacopodium congolense
CTGAAGAAACCTAGGTGGGTGGTGAGAAGAAATACACACTGCTTTTAGGGCGGATATTTAGTTTTATTAAGATTAAATAATTATTATAATTAAAGTGAGACTTTAATTGTAATTATATTTGATTCTAATATTAAGAAACATCTTATATTTTTCTATAAATAGGAAGAAACATAAGAAGGGCTAGCACTCATCGTTTTCTCCTCTCAATTGTTGAGTCTCTCTAAGGTTGATCTCTGGATACCGTTAGAAGGTAGACGCTTATGTGGTTCAAGTGATTTTTTTATAATGGATACAAGAAGACGAAGACATAAATCAAGCTTTAAAATAAGGTACAAATTTATATTCATATTTTATTATATTTATGATTTAGTCTTGTTATAATTTAAAATGATCTTGTTTTTTAGAAAATCGAAAAACAAAAATTGTTTTGTTTTGTTGTTTGCTTTTGCTTCACAATTTGATCGCTCTCAATTTTTTAATAGGAGTATCAGAACAATCTTTATTTTATAATTTAATTAAATAATTTTTTTCATTGTTATTGATCAAAATTCTAGAATTTTCTAATACAAATTTGAAATGTTTGAAATACAAACCCCTGAAAAATTGTTTCATGTTTAATGTTTCTGAAATTGTTATAAAATATTATTGTGCATGAAGATGCTTGTCTTTGCTTAAATTTTCTAGTAAAACCCGAACTTCTCTGTTGCCCTGTTGTCTGTTGTTGTTCCTTTTCTAGGTTTCTGGAAATTGTTTCCAAAATACATGAAGTTGCAGCCATTATTGACATTCGTGTTTCTGAATTTTACTGCTTTATGATTTAGTTTTGTGCTTTTATTTCTAAAAATGTTCCTTCGAATTTCTGGAGAAATCATGAAGTTGGTTCTGTGTTTTGAATATTTTAATTTCTTGATTCATGGACTCTTAAAACATTTCCATCCCTTTATTTGGTTCTAAAATAATTAATAAAATTAGACTATTCGTGACATTACTTCTTTTTTTTATTTTTATTTTTTATTTTTTATTTTTATATATGTATTGATTTTTTTTTATTTTTTAAATTTTTATACTATATTAATTTTTTTTTTAAGTTTTAAACTATTTTTATATTTAAAAAAAATAAAAAACAAACAAGTTCGTAGGTACTGGATTTGGTGAAACTCATAAATTGCAAAAACGCATATGGGATACATTGCTAGTTTTAGAATAGCTAGAACAATTTGTTTTTCATTTCTTTTTCATTGATCTGGAGACATTAGTGTGAGACATTGGTATTGTGGCCGGCGACGAGGTCTGGAGGGCAAGAACTGTTGCTGTTGGTGACTGAAAAATTGGAAGGCACATTTGGATCCCTGTTGGTTGTTGCTTGTTGTCGCTAAAGTTGATTAAGACGACAGTGTGGGTGTTGGCTAGTGACACAGGGTGGTTGCTTGAAATCGCTACTCACCAAAAATGGCAGATCGTTTTGGCTTGTAGCATCAGTGGCTTAAAATGGCAGCGACTGTGATAAACGCATGGATCTGATGACGTCGCAAGAGGCTATTGGTGGCGGCAATTACTACTGCCATCCAAGTTGATGTTGGATCTCTCACCTGTTATGGCGACGGCACCGGTGGAAGAAGAGTGGCGGCGTAATGGTGTGACGACGCCTGGAGTTGAAGCTAAGGGTGACTAAGGTTTCATCTTTTAAAAATATGGTTTTCTTAAGGATGAAGAAGCCATCTGTTTGGCAACAGGGATAATCTATTATAAGGATAGAATAACAGATGCTAGCAGGGATAAGGATATCTAAACCTAGAATAAATCATGTTTGGACATGGGTTTTGGAATAGATCTTGTTTGACTAATGGGTTAGTGTAATCCTAAATCTAGAATAAGAGTTATTTGGATATTAGATTGGATAAACTAAACCTAGATTAGAAATATCCTTATTCTAAATAAAATTTAAAATAGTTTTAAATTTAAAATCAATTCCAGAATTATATTAATTATTGTTCTTAATGAGATTAAGACTAATAATTAAATGGGTTCCTAATTAAAATGTTAGAAAATTATTTTCTAGAATTAAAATTAATTATATTTCCAATTGGAGTGGAATTATTAATTAATTTAACTCCTTAATCTTAAGAAAATTTTGTTTTCTTTGTTTAATTAAAAAGGTATTTCTTAATTAAATTAATTTGTTTTTATTTGATTGAAATAAATTAAGTATATTATTTTATTTAGAGAATTATTATTCTTTATTATTTAGAAAGTGATTCTTTTATAATTTGAATAATAAATCTCTTAATTTATTAGAAAAGATATTCCTCTTAATTAAATTTGAAAAAAATGCTTTCATTTGTTAATTAAAGAAAAGGGTTTTTCTTTAATTTATTAGAAAAGAGTATTCTAATTTATTAAAGATTAGTTTTCTAATTAATTAAGAAAATCTCTAAATAAATAATACAAAGGACTTTCTTAATTAAATTTAAGATTTTTTATTTAATTATGAAATTAGTTTTCTTTTAAAGTTAGAAAATAGTTTTCTTTTTAAAAAAGTTTTTTAATTAGATTAAAAAAGGATTTATCTAATAAGATTAAACAATAGTTTTCCAATTAGATTAGAAAATACTATTTCTAATGAGATTAGAATATTTTACTTATTTATTTTGTGAAAAGAGTTTTTTTAATTAAAATAAGTAAGTAGAGAAATTTATTGAAAATTGTTTTAAATTAAATTTATTAAAGGAGTGAAGAAATTGGAATTGATTTCCAATTGAATTTGAAAATTATTTTCAAATCAAATTGAATTTCTATTTGAAATAGGAGTTCAATTTATTAAGGAATCAATAGTTTAATTTGATTTAATATTTCCAAAGAGTTAGAAATATTATTTTAAATTATGAATAAATCAATAACTAGAATCAAATAAAGCTTGATGTTTTGTGCATATAATTAGATTATATGTACATGAAGTGCATGTTCAATATATATGTTTGATGTATATATGCATTTCAAATTACATGTTTATATGTGATATTTTACATGTAATTAGTATATGATGAGACCAATAAAAGACAAATCCCTCGCTAAAATATTAAGTACATGTTAATCACATGATTTTTACCTGTTATTGTTACAGGAATAAACCAAAGTTATATTTATTGTTAAACTTGTTGAGTAAACTCAAGGTTACTTTAACTCGAATATGTTTAGTCTTATAAAAATGAGTTCTACTTATTTAGATTAGCAAACTTATGATCATATGAATTTAAAGGTAAGGTTAGGTATAATATATAAGATACGTTTTGACAAAGAGTTGTCTATCATTTAACGCATCTAAGAGTCATATGAGATATGATTGAAAATTTTTATCTACCTGATTTTAGTTTGGATAGTTTATTGAGCAAACTCACAATAAATTAAGTTAGAATGAGATCTTAACCTACTAAGAAATTATGTGATAATTTTTCAAATTAATAATGAGGGCTATTAGATTGTTTAAAATAGTGGGAGTAAAAATATATGATTAAAGTCCTAATCTTATTTGATTTTCATGGAATTTAATCAATTACTTTCTTACCTTACACTAATATTGTTCTGAGTGTTAGAATATCTTTGTGAGTATGGTTAATACTAGGTAATGAATTGAATTTCTTAGATATAAAGCTATTTGGAGAAGCGTTCTCAAAGAAGGAAAAATTGTATGTCTATTATACAATCTTGCTATAATCTTTGATAAGGATTTTGGTGATAAAGTTTGAAAAATATGTCAATGTCATATAAATGACAAAATATAGTGACATTTGAGTTAACAAATTTCTCATAAACTTTTAAGGCAACATGTAAGATGAATGCTAGCACTATAATAACATATTGCAAATAGTTGCATAAAGTAAAGCTAATAAATATAATACCTTGAAGGAAATGTTCCATTTAGTTTCGCCTACTAAACAACATGAATAAAGATTGCAATTAAAAGCATTTCCTATGATATGATAACAATTGTCATTGGAAGAATATAATTGCACAATTTTTCTTGCCAATAGATGAAGATCATATGTATATTTTCAACTCATACTTTGGGTATATGATACTTCATTTGGATTCAACATTAAGATAATGTTCAAAGTATCATATAAAAAAATGGATTGTTAAGAAAAGTAGTTAATCTATGTTTTACAAATAGTTTATATGTATTGGATTAAGAGTTGCTTATGCTAAACATAAAGTGGCAATAGTACAAATTTAGATAAGCAAAAGTGTCCTTTTATGCCCTGTTAGTTAAATCAGTATGATGAGAATCATAAAATTACATACAAGGATATATGAATCCTTTTGATTATGAATCATATCAAACTTGTTTGGATTGATAGATGATCAAATCAACCTTTAGTGGAAAAGCGATTATGGTATTGAGTTGTTATACATGACACATATGATGTATGAGATAAGATAATAATTGATAAAAGGATGAGCAGTTGTATTTTATTAAATGTTCTGATGATGTTATGCCATATTGTCATATATATTTAATGAAATATTGAGTTGAATTTTGAAAAGTTAAAAGAAACTCAGTCTAAGTAAAAGTTAGACATTGAGAATGTTAAATCACTGTAATAAGATCAATGTGATGAAGTAAACTTAGATTTTCTTGGTTATGTACGGAATGTGATTCTCTAGTAATTGACTCTATGATTACATTTCATACTAATATGGATTTATGTAAGAGGAGTTTTATAATATATGATGTTGTGTCATGCACTATTTATTTCTTCATAGTTATGCTTTGATATGGCTTACCTTCTATAATTCCATTCAAATCGATTAGCATGGTTCCATATGAGATGTGAAATGGTATGAATTTAAAAAGAGTCAATGTTAATATTTTTGGGATGTGATGCTTAGTTGAAGTATATATTATTTGATAAGTTTAGAACTTAATTAGGTAATAGGAAATTATAAGATATCCAAAAGTTGGATATAATCTTACAAACCCATTGAAGAAAAATGTTTGATTCAATAAGTAGTTATGAGGAGAATAGTTCTTTAGATAATAGTGGGAGTAAGATGAAATTTGAAATAGCTTAGATCTCATAATAATGCATCCAAATGGAACTACTATCTTTGTCTAATACATGTGATGTATACTTGAAAGGTTGATAGACGTTGAATAGATTGACTTTCATGAAGAATTCAAAGAGCTTGTTTTGAAGATAATTGTGGATTTATCGTGTCTATAAGAAGGTTAGTCAGAGTATAGTTGTAAGCTTTAGTGGGAGTATATAATTATATATTGCTCATTAAGAACAGTAATTCATATTTTCAATTACTGAAGGTATGGTAGTCCAAGAACAGCTCTTAGTTTCATATGAAAAGATGTCAACTTAAATTCCACAAACTAAGATATATATAGAGATAGATATAGGAGTTGCTTACCTATTCTAATCTAAGTACATAGATAATATGCTAAAGGTGTTTAGCATTTGAGATATCTAATACTTATGAAGTATAAATGATGTCCATTATTTTGTATATGAGTTGATATTTAAGTTTAAGGTTATAGGACTTTAGTTTTAGTTTGATAAAAATAGAAATAATTCCTAATTAAGGTGTAGTTACTTAGAAAAATATTAGTTTAATTGGAAATGTTCCTAGGTAGCAATGGTTGCTAATTATTCCTTAATACGTTTTTCATTTAATAGAAATAATTGTTTAGATCACGAAGTTCTTTTACAAACTAGGTGTAGTTCCTTGCATTGTTCAAATAGTAAAGTACTGTATAAAATAAGAGTCATTTGGTTTGTGAAAAAAACTAAGGTCTCATAAAGGATTCAAAGATGTATTTTGGTTATTCCTCTTAATTATAATGATAATTAAGATAAAAGTAGTAAGTTTTAAGCAAGTACTTACTAAATAGAATCTTGTAGAGTTCTTTCACTAAGTTTTTACTCTAGTAATAGAATAATCGCAATATGATGATATGGTATAAGATACTTAAGAGATTGGCTTAGTGTAAGTGGGAGATTGATGATTTATGTCTTGCAGCCAATCGGTTGGTTGCAAATTTATAAAACATTTTTATAAAGGCATTATTTATCTTATACATGTTTATTTACTTGACTAATGTATAAGATAAAGTCCATAAGATAAATATGTATTGCAAATAAAATTATGATGGAGATCATAATTATGAGATTCATGTTGTAATTAAATAATGTCTATAAATTATTCATAGTCATTGCTCTATTAAGACTGGACATTAATAGAGCGGAAAGACTAACACACGTTATGTTTTTCCTTATGAAGGAAGTAGTCGATCTCATAGACTAAAGTATAAAGATATTTGAATAAATATGTGGGTGCTTGTTAGAGAACAAGTTCACTGAATTGACCCAATATGAGAATTCTATATGGAATATTACTTGTGTGTCTATGGAAATACTCATTGTGATGATTCTTTAGACTTGAGATTACCAATGCTATCTTGTATAGGGATTGTTATGTTTTGATACTACTTACAACCTATTCTAATCATAGATAGTTCACTCGGTAGTCATTAGATGTAACATGAACTATATGGAAGTAGTTGAGTGATCAATATAGGATTCTTCACCTTAAAGTAATTAGGGAGTATGTTCTGTTGTTCTTGATTAGTATTGATTTATGAAATCCTTAGCCAAGGTGGAATGACACTTTGAAAAATAATTTCAATTTCCATTAATAAAATCAATTGCTAATGATAGAGAACTAATATGATTATATTCAAATAGAGAATACACTAATTTCATATTATATGTCTAAACAGAGCATTATATAACGAAAGAATTGAATTATATGGAAAATCATGTACGGACAGGTTAAGTCAACACTACTTTGACATTCCTAATATTTGGGCGGTCATGACATGTTGTTAGACGTCAATTTTGATCTATGATCATAAATTGTTTAATTGGAGAATTAAAGATGAATTAAAAGGAGTTTTAAATAATCTAATTCTAATTATGAATTCGAATTAGAATTTATGATCTTTACCAACATATTAGGAACCTAATGGGTCACATGTATATGTGTATTAGAAGAGAGAAAAATTTTAATTAAGTTGGACTTAATTGTAAAGTTTAAGAAATTTTAAGATCAAATATGAGATATCTGATTAAATTAAAGTTAAATTACAATTATAATTAAAATTTAGACTTTAATTATGAGTTATATTTAATTTTAATATAAGAAAAAATATGATTTTTCACTATATAAAGAGGCAACCTTAGAGTTACTAGCACGACCTTACTTCCTCTCAAAATTGT
Source organism: Pinacopodium congolense (assembly GCA_028565735.1). Taxonomy (NCBI): domain Eukaryota; kingdom Viridiplantae; phylum Streptophyta; class Magnoliopsida; order Malpighiales; family Erythroxylaceae; genus Pinacopodium; species Pinacopodium congolense. The sequence continues at coordinate 7,287 of JAOXYD010224474.1, forward strand.
TTTAAGTTCTCTTCCAGTAGACTTGTGAATACCTTTAGAGGTTAGACACATGTGCTGCTAAAGAGTAGTTTTTCTAAAGGGATACAAGAAGATGAAGACTTCATTCAAGCTTCAGAAATAAGGTACGACTTTATATTCATGCTTTATTGTTTTTTGCGATTTAACCTTATTATAGAATATCAAGATTTTGGCTTTGCAGGAAATTTAAGAACATGAAAATTGTTTTCGTGTTGTTTTTGTTTCCGTTGCGCCATTAGATCACTTCTTGATTTCCCAACAATTACACTAAACTAAAAGTGCATAATGCTCTTTGTTACACAACAAAATTCTTAATTTTAAGTTTACCTTTTATTGTAGTTTCTTCTTTTAGTAGTATTATTCTTTAATTGTCTCCTGGGCCACTGATTCGGTTAAAACACCTGATATTTATTAACTAATATTAATTGATGAATGAACCTAATGGACACTATAAGGGTTGAGCTAATTGCCCATATCTATAATAATTATGTAGTCAAGTTAGTTAATTATATTCAAGTAGCTGGTGTCTCTATAAGCTTACTATCTAACTATTCCATTTTCTTAATGCACTCATCTATCCTCGGTCACATTACATGATTAAGTAGACTTACCTTATGTCTAATGTAAACATATTCATATATATAAGCCGTTGATTATAGTTTTTTTTTTTTTGGAAAGATTTGTGGCTGAGATGTGCCAATAGTTAAATGGCACAATAAGATTAAGGAAAAAAAATTCCAAAAGATGATGAGAGCGTTAGATGATTGTGATATTTTCTATAAACTACTTAATTTACCTATAATACATTATAGGGTATTCAATAATTATACTTCTTGATATAAAGTATTTAAAATTTTTGTACAATTTTAAAAAACTATACAAAATTATTAGTTTAGTAATAAACTTCTAGCTTAACAAAATTAATTACTCTATTCCTCATTTATTTATCTCATTTTCTCAAAATTCTACATCATATATTTATGTAATTTTTTATATTAAAAAATATAACAAGGATAAAAGAATTGAAGATAGAAACAAAAAATTCAACACAAAGAATATTTGAAAGGATTATGGAATGAATTATATAATAACAATTTTAATGAAAAAGTAAAGAATATATATAATAACAATTTTGAGAGTGTTGAAATCATCTTCATAATTAATATACTTCAAAATTTTCACAATAAAAAAAGTTAGTATCTTATCTAATAAATGAAAACTAATATTTTCGTCTAATACTCTTTTATGCCATTTAAATCATGGAACAAATGAACTTGTCACCAAGCACATGTACAATTTTTTTTTTGTATTAAAATGCATTAAGAGATAATTACCTTCATATTCAAACTAAAATATTGAAGTTCATAAAATTTTGCTAATAAAATTATGAGACAAAAAATTAGCTTCTATTAAATATCATTTGCATGGTACAAACTTCAAACTTTATTTAAATGGATAAAATTCCTTATCAAATTTACTTTGGAAAATGATATGCTTTACTTTCATGGGTTTGAATTTTGCATTCTTTCTATTTAATGGGCTTTCTTTGAATTTTTTTTTTTTTGAAAATGGCTTTCTTTGAATTCTTGGGTAAAAGGTGAGTTGAACTTTGGTGGAGTTGCATTGATATTGTAAATGACACTAGAGTTTCTCCCAGTAAGTGCACTCTAATGAAAAAGCTAATGCAAGCATGATATTGGTATCCATTCTCTGTTTTGAAGGAAGACATGATATTAGTATCATGAGGCATGGATGAAATATGGTTTCTTATGGGCAACTTGGTATAATGTATGGGTTCTACCCTCATAAATAATAGGTTTGGGCTAACAATTAGAGGTTTGTTTAAAGAAATATCAATTGCCTTACAAAACTTAAGGACAATAGTGATGTTTTATTAATATAAAAGATTTGATGGAATATCTGCAACACTGAAATTCCTATAGTTGTTCCTCTTCAAGGTTATACGTGGAAGACTTGAATATCTAGCTCTCATGCACTAGTTACATGGGAAACTCTAGATCTCATGAAATATTTTTAAAATAGGTTTTGAGAAGCATGAAGATCTCATAATCTTAAACTTCCATTGTACTTTGATCTTAGTCGTTCTTTAACACTATACAAGTACCTTGGCACAAGTCACTTGGCACCCTATACTAAGAAACATTCCTTAATAAGTTTGAATTAAGAAGCCTTAGACATAGGGAGATCGTTGCATACTTTGGTAGCTTTAAGAATGAAATAAAGTTCCAACTTTATGATGATAGTCCCTAGATGGCATATGAGGGAGTAGGTGTGCCTTCTATGTATTCCCTTTTTTTTCATTATTTGTAAACTAATGAATAAATTGTATATTATAATGAATTATTATGAAAATTTAATATATATTTGCTGAACTAAAGAAAATTTTAATCTATATTTTAATGATGGCAAAACAGATTTACTATTAATGGTCTCTTTGTTTTTTATTTATAGAAAAAAATAGGAATGTGAAAAGGATCAAAGGAAACAAGTTAGAGTAAAAGGAGCTTATATGAAGAATAAATAAAAAATGAGAGTGAGATCAATAATATGAAGAGCTAATAGGTTAATTTATATTAGTTTCTTATGTAAATCTTATCTTTCTCATCATAATATTGTCTAATGGTTCAACTAATGCATAAACATTGACATTTAGATTTATTATATATGATGGTCTATAATCAAGAGGAAAGTTTTGAAAAATTAAACAAAATCCTCTTGATGCATTAATTTTTTTGGGGTTAGTATTTGAAACTTGTTTGAGTTGTTTGTCAATCATAAAAATTGTTTCAATTGGTTTGAAATGAGATTGAAACTTTAAAGAAGGTAAGAAAGTTTTTACAAACCAATTTTATAAGGAGTAGTAAACCAATGTATGAGTTACTGATCAACCAATATGTGATTTCTATAGGGGCTAGTCGACTAGTGCTAAGGAGTGGACGATCAGCATAGGTGACATTATGGAACTAGTCAACCAATATGATTAAGAATATGCAGAACTGGTCAATTAGTGATTGTGATAAATGCCTAATAACTAGTTTCTAACAAATTTTTTTTTGACAATTAATAATATCCAATGATTATAAATTGTTAGTTGATGTTTCTAAACCTATAAATACCTACTAAAAGTGTGTTTTATGCATCTAGTTATATTGAAGTTTATCAAAGTGCATAGAATAGAGTGAATGGATATGTTTTAAAGTGTGTGGTTGTGATTTTTTTATTGTATTCATCATTTTGAGGTATGAGCCCCTTAAATACTTTGGTTGAATAAACGAGTTATTCTTTTACGTGTATTATCTTGTAGGCTTGTGAGTTGAAAGATTCTTCTTTATAAAAAAAAAGAAAGTTATACAAATGCTACTTTTTACTGCCATAAGGAAGATTATAATGAAATTTATAAGAGGTTCTTAGAGAGTATACATAAGCAAATTTTGTTTATCGAACCATTATAAATTAGTTTCATATTTCTTTCCTCATTCTTTTTAAAATTTTTGAGTTTATTTTTATATTTAAGCTATATTGATATATTAATTAAAATATATTGTTACATTTTCCTATTACATTAATATTGTTTTATAAGTGAATTTTAGAATTAAGAAAAAACTTAGAAAATTTTAATCATACCTAATTCACGACCTTATTAGGTGTTATATAAGTCCAATAAGTATTATCAAATTTAGGACTCTCATAAGATAAATTTCAATTGAAATTAGTGAGAAAAGATAACAAAATGGTATATTTGAACACTTCTTCTAGTCATAAGGGGAAAAATATTAATAGAGCTCTTTTTTTTTTATAGTAGTTATTACTTATATTGGAATACTAGGATAAAATTTGTCTTCATGACTATAGGAAATAGTTTCAAATAGACCTCACATACCTGCTAAAATTTTAGGGGATCAAAAGATACATAAATCAAAGACAGAGTAAAATAACTATAATAAGAAGTTAGTATCTTTGAATAGTAAGGCTGTAAATATCTTATTTTGTGCCTTAGATAAGAATAAATTTAATAGGATTTCCATGTATGAATCTGCTTGTAAAATTTGATATCCACTAAAAGTCATACATAAGTGTACAAATCAAGTAAAAGGATATCATACTAACACACCAATATGAAGATTTCCATATACAACATGATGAAAGTACTTCTTTCATGTATACTAGATTTATTAATATCATCAATGCTCTTAAATAGGAGGGTAAGACTTACAATAACGCTGAATTGGTGAGAAAAATTCAAAGGTCTTTACCTAAGTCATGGGAAGCCAAGGTGACAACAATTTAAAAAGTAAAAGATCTAAATCATTTACCTTTGGAAGAGTTGATAAGATCCCTACTTACTTATAAGATGAGGATCAAGGACACATAAGAGGAGTGGATCTTGCAAAAGAAGAAGAACTCATAAAAGAGGAGTCAAGGAATATCAAAATCTCAAAGATGGTAATAAGCGTGAAAGAAATGATCAAAAAGAGAAGAGTTAAAGCATAACAAAAGCCCTAAAAGTAATCATATGGGACGATACAAGTGAGTTTGAAAGCAAGGAATAAGTAGCACACATGTGTCCATGATAAATGATGAGGAACTTTTATGTTATAACTCTTGTCTTAGTTTTGAAGATGGATCTTAGTTATGATGAATTGGTTGAGTACCTAGAATCCATGACTTAAAAAAAATAGTTGTTTTCTAAGTACAAGAAAACTTCTAAACTTTTAAATACTTGCAAATTAGAAAATGAGAAATTGAAGAATGTCTAGTATAACATTGTATATTTTAAGAACGTAGATAACTATAATGTGAAAAAATTAAAAGAAGAGAATGCAACATTGAAAATGAAATAGATATCCTTAGAAATTCCTTATCAAAGTTCACCAAGGGAAATAGAAATTAGAATGTATGTTACGAGCCCAAAATGCATCCAATGATAAGAGAATTTCACTTTCTTCCTTTTGGGAAGGGATGGCTAGGAAAATCCTATTGATTGAAGCTTTCTCTAGACCTCCGAGAAAAGTATGAAAAAAAATCTCAAATGGTACAATCCCTCAATTGCCCCAGAATGAGAGGGTGATCTCATAGTTCTTGGTTTGTGAAGATAGGTTGTTAGGTGCTCCATTTTATTTTCCTATTGAGGCTGAACCTAAACTTGTACTAGAGAGATAGTTGTTCATATGCTAATAAGGGATGTATGGATTCTCGAGAAGACAGGAGCCATGGTGATGGCTTAAGATATACTCATGGTAATGCACCATCAAGTAGTAAAACTATTTTTGTTATGGGAAAGAACCTAGATGATGAACACATACCTAAACCACATGTTATTGCATCTTCTTCTAAGTATTCATCCAAAGACAAATTTCATATCTATAAATATATATATATATGTAGTCTCAAGGCTAGACGTGGAAGATAAATCAGTAACACAGACTTAATGCTTATACTAGCACACAATATTAGTATGGGTAACTAAAATAAAATAAAATCCTTATTTTTTATTCATAAATTATTACGGGAGAACTATCATAATTGATGGAATTATGATTCATAAATGATTAGGAAAGAACTAGTCATAGTTGATATAGTTTAATTTGATTTAAGATATATTCTAGTGCATATTTTAAACTATTATACTGGTTAAAACTTTAATCTCTAGTTTAGAAGTCATTTGGAATGTTAAGTACTAATTCAAGTCATATTAGTCGATGAGTATAATGTTATGGCCAATCAATATAGGTACAAATTAACTATAGTGATTTGTGAGGGCACTAGTCTACCAGTGCACATTGGTTGACTTATGCTTTTAACTAGTTGACTAACACATTAGTCAAAAATGTACATAACTAGTACTTTAAACCTCTTTTTCCTCTTGTCAACTAAGTTTGTGATTCATTTCCTTTCTTCCCTAACAAATCTCTCCCTTAAGCATTGAGGTCCCAAATATCAATTGATTTTGCAACCCAATATTGCTTCTAATTGCTCTTTAAGGACCAAAAACTCGAAATCACCTAGAAATTTCCCAATATTTATCCATTTTCATCTCACTTTGTAACCTTCCTCTTTACAATGAATTTGGATCTCTAATGAGACTTTTGAAATGGCTTTTGATTCTTCAAAATCCAATTAATATCTAGTGTCCAATTTTATCACTATTCTACCTCAATTCATCACCTTTAGGTAAACTCTAACTTCCTTTTAATTTGGGAATTTCTATTTTTGAGATTTTGTTTTCATGAAATTGTTGATGAAATCGGGTTTAATTCATGATTTTTAAGCATTTTAGAGATTCTATTTCATCCAATTTCATTCAAGTTACATCAATTTTAAATTATCAACTATCTAGGGTTCTAAGATTAGAGATTTGATTTTTCTAACAAATTCTCTATAATTTCTCAAAATTAATTCTACTTTCTTGAAATTAGAAGTAAAATTAAAATTTTATCCTTAAATTTATCTATTTAGGCCCAAGTTCGAATGAATTTAGCTTTCCTTAAGTTAATGAACTAGAATTTGCTTTTTTTTTTCAAAATTATGATAATTTATATACTTTTGTGAAATTGACATTTTTTAAAAGTAATTGGTAGCATAGTTAAACTATTATCAAACTCAATTTTTATTGATTTCATGATTTTAATTCATATCCTGTTTTTCAAATTAGGTACATTATTTTTTTGTTAACCTTTTATACATATAATGGTCTATTTTCATGTAATTTATTGTGGATTGAATTATTTGAAGTTGGCATATGGTTTATAGAAGTATGCTTTCTATAGCTTATTGTTTTGGTTATTAGGTTTGTCTGAGTTTGTGACACTCGTGTATAACCTTTAGTTTTAGAGCCCTTTTAGGTTTTCAAATCCTTATTCCTATCCAACTCTCTTCCCAAATTCTCTACTTTATTTACCATGGTTAGGACTAAAGGAGGTAATTCCATGTCTAGAGAGCTTATAGGTTATAGGTCCTCAACTTGAGTTAGGAACTCTTAGCCACTAACTTAACCTCAAAATGTGGATGAGTATTTAATATAAACTTTCCTCAAATTTTTAATTATTCCACACGTTAACTCTATGAAAACCATGTCATTTCTCCTACTGGTTTAGATTAATTTAAGGAGTATGGTCTTGTTTAGTTTTTCATTGATTAAGGGTGGGAACCTTACTCAATCTTATAGGGTTAGTCTTACAAATGTGAGAATATTATTTCATAACCTTAGAGAGTGATTAATTGGAAATGAATATCATATTTTCTCAAAAATCCAAGTTGTCAATATTATCCTTTCTAGAAATCTCATTAATGAAATTCTAGGCATACCTATACCCCACTTTATTTCTCTTATGATCACCTCACCAAATATAACACTAGTCCTCATTCCATGCCAACTTGAGTACAAACTATTTTTGAGCTTCTTAGTGATGAAGGAATCACTTGTAAACTTAACGATGTTCATGAGATTAAAGCCATTTCCCATTTTCTTCACTTATTTATCAAGCACAACCTTCTTTCCTTTAGTGGCCATTTTACCCTTCTTGGCCTTACTGATCTTTGGTTTTTCCCTATCTTGATGATAAGTGCGAAGATTTTTTCTTGGCGAATTCATTCTAAGCAGCATGATCCATTTTTGTTAAATCAAAGAAAAAGAACCGAAATATTCAATATGTCATTATTCTTAGCTTCAACTTCCAACTCTTCCATATTCCATCTATAAAAGATGAATTTAATTTCCATTATTTCTTTGATCTCTTCACCTTGATTCGTATGGTGTATTAATTAATTGATGGTCAATGACAACTTTATCAGTGTTGGTAGAAGCCTCTGCCTGCATCAACTTATCCTCACTTTAGTTAGGGTGGTGAAACGCCTTTTTAGAGCCACATAATTCACTTATCCATAAATGATAAGGCTACATCTTCTTGTCTTCATATTGATTCTATTTTAACATCTCCCTAGCTGCTCCTAAGCCATAGATGACTTTACTTTGTGGAGAGATTAACTCATTTCATGATATCATAATGCATTGACTCAACGAGTTGGCACATAATTTTATTAGTTGTTCACATTGCTTTACTCTCGTCTTCCTCCTCTAACTAATTAACCTATTTTGGATGATATTTTGGGAGAGAGATTAATAATAATAAGTGATTTTGTATAAGGGACCATTAGATGTATAAGTTAGATATGAAATTTTGATATCTTTTGGGTATTTAGATATATGGTCTTGTTAGTAATAGTTTGATGATTTTGCATATTTGAATAGATATATTTAATGTATGTTTATAACATTAACTTTTTTTAATTAATTTTTGTCATTTATAATGTTATGATGTATAATGCTTAACCTTATCTCATTTTCTTTATTTTTTTAATCTAATTAAAAATTTTATTAAAATTAATTATTTGTGAATTTATGGATAAATTTTTAATGATTCCAATAAGGGAGGGAACATATTTGATATTAGTTGCCCTTATATATGGGGTGTAATATTTATTTGATGCATGAATTTATGGGATTCTAAAGTCTAGGGACGTTTTTATTGACCTTATCTTGTTGTGTTTTTAACTTATTATATTTTTGGCTTTTATAATATCACATAATTTGTCATCATAAAAAATGAAGAGATTTTTAAACCAAGTGAGGTTTCGATTTATGTTCAGATGGTAACAAAATATCTTTACTATTAATGGTCTCTTTGTTTTCAATGTAAGGAACTGATAAAAATGTGACAAGAATCTAAGGATAAAAATTGAAGTAAAAAAGAGATTATAAAGAACAAGTTAAGATTGAGATTGAGAACAAGAAATTTTTCTTAATAGAAAAGTAAAGTATATTAATAAAAAAGAAAGATATGTAAAGAAGTCCAAAATAACAAAAGAGTCCACTACAACAAGTTTCTAGTTAGACTAGATAACAAAAGGCAGCAAAATCTATTCTATATAGTTAATTAGATATAACAATCAGTGGTAGCATGAGCAAAAGCTAGTGATAAGTAGTAAAGTAAAATTGAAAATAAAAGGGTAAAGATGAAATTTGCAACAACTAATATAAAAATTTCTTGGATTTTCTCTTAGGAAGCATGATTAGGTTTCCATATTGGTTATCTACTATTTAGGGTTCAAAAATTTTATAAACAAAGGTGTCTTTAGGAGTCAACTCTCTTCCCCTTATTAGAGTTTTGTTCTTATTTATTGGCATTTTGAATCCCTTTCCCTATCTTCTCTCATGTTTGGTTTTAGATTATAGGAACTTTTTGATGTAAAATTTATCTTACTTATCATAATGATGCCTAAGGGCTTAAATATTACATAATCATTGACGTTTAAGTTTATTACAAATAGTACTCCACAATCAATATGAAATTTTTTGAAAATTTTTAAACAAAACACTTTTAATGCATTACAATGTTTTTTAGGGGTTTTTAAAACTTGATTGAGTTTTTTTGTCTAGCATAAGAACTATTTTTATTGGTTTGAAATGATTTTTAACTTTAAAGAAGGTGGAAAGAATTAAGAAGCTATTTTTTATGAGGAGTGCACAACTAATGATTAAGTTACTAATTGACTAGTATGTGTTTTTAAAGGGATAGGTTGACCAGCATTAGGGGCTCTTAGGCTAGTGTGGGTGAAATTATGGAACTAATCAACAATGTGATTGAGTGGTTAATCAATGTACATTGGTAAAGCAACGTGTAGGAGTAGTAGACTAGTGGTTATGATAAATGCCTGATGAGTGGTTTCTAATAGGAAAGTTTTTACAATTAATGGTGTCCAACAACTAAAAATGGCTAATTGGTCTTTCTAAACCTATGAATAGATTTTGTAGAGAGTGTTTTATGCATCCTATTTTATCATGGAATTGAGTAAAAGGCATATCAAGAGTGATTTTAGAGTGTGTGGTTATGTTTTTTGATGTATTCATCTTTTTTAGGTGTGAGCCCCTTAAACACTTTATTTAAGCAAGTGAGATATTCTTTTGTGTATTTTTTATGAGCTTGTGAGTTATAAGGTTCATTTTCACCCAAAAGAAGATTGTCATATAAAGGTTACTTTATAGAGATTAAGTACGGCATGCACCTATGTCTAGCAATTATTATGAGCTACTAAGAGACATTGGAGGCCCCATGATAAGAACTAGGACTAACCATATGAAGGAAACTCTTTAAGGATTGATTGTAGAGTTGGAAGAGAAAAAACAAAACCATTTTTGAATATCAAGAGGTCTCACTAATACTAGTTACTTATTTACATGTTTTAGAAGAAGAGAAAGTCTTCGGAATTCAACATAAGCAAGTAGGAGTCTAGTTCAAGGATTCTGGAGTAAAGAACATCTTATTAAACTAAAGCCAAAAGGTAAATAATGCTTAATAATAACATTGTTTTAATTGTTTCGATAGCACCATTTTACAACCTTCATAGATATAAGTGAAATAGTACTCTATAATGACATCATTTAAATTCCAAGAAACTACAATTTTAGTTCTATACAAAGACAGAAAAACAATGGCCTTTGATAACAATGCCACTTATCCTCGATTCAAGCATCGTTTAGTTAAACAACAATATATAATGATATGTTTATTTAGTTGTAAAATTTACAGTTTTTCCTTGATTAAAGATTAGGGTTACTAAGGGTTTTATAAAATATTTCACTTATGAAAAAAACAACACTATCGAATAAAAAACTTGAGTGTATTCTCTTTGTAAGAATTTCTACCTTGGTTTTTCATCCAGAATCTTTGTATAACTCCAGTTCTAATCAACATATTTGATTAAGGTCAAGTTCCCTTACTTGATTTAAAGAGGTTCATAGGTTACTATTTCACATTATTGGAGTTTTAGATCATCTGTGATCTAAGATTTCCATAATTTAATATAAGAGCCTTGATTTTTTTTCTTTTCAAATCACATGATATCTATCATTGTCTTTTAAAGTTGGTTAATTTTATTTGGTTCTTTTGTTCTTCTATTTGATTTTTTTTGTTTCAATTTCATGTGTTCTATTCTTCTCAATTTCCGTCAAGTTTCTACATTTCTTGCTTTCATTCTAGTCTATTGATAACCATCATATTCATAGTATAAAAAATGAAAAAAAGAGAAAAAAATGTTAAGTTGTTATTTTTGTGTTACCTTTAGTTTTAAATTTCTTTAAATTGTGGAAATTTGTGCTTAAGGTTCATAAATTTATCTTTGAATTTTCACAGAGCATGGGAGCTGAATTTATTCAAGAAATTGCAAAGGATGCAAGTAATTTTCGTGCTGGAAACAAAGGTGCAGTGGCAGAAGTTTTGAACTAAGCGTGGGCACGTGCAAGGGCAGA
>JAOXYD010224482.1:0-18630 GCA_028565735.1 Pinacopodium congolense
AAATGTTATATGATTAATTTTGACTATTAATGACTAAATGCCTTTAATTCATTTCATAATTTGGATAATGGATACCTGATGAATAGAATGATATTCCACATATAAAATGCTATTTTTAGTAATTTTATGACTTCTTTTAAAACACTTTTATCATTAGAATAAATAAATAAATAATTAACTTAGTTAATTAAATAAGTGAGCAAAATTTACTCCGTTGATTTCTAATCTTATACATATATGTATATAAAAAAAAGGTAAAAGAAAGAAAAAGAGAAAAATAAAATAAAATAAAAAAGAGAAAAACAAGCAAACAATATATATATGTGTATAAGGTTAAAGTTATGAGTGGTGCTTATTGCTAGTTGATTCGATGTAACTTAATTGAGTAACTGGTGGTTGTTCGCGACAAAATGTTCACCTTTGTGTTAAAATATTGAGTTATGTCTCAACCAAGTTGCTTACATATTTAATTAATTAGTTAACTAAATAAATTATTACATAAAGAATGTGAAAGTGTTTTGAAAGTTGATGCATTACAGTCATTATATTTGCCTTTTACATGTGGAATTGGTTTTTGTGATTTTGGTTAAAGATTGAAAAAGAATGAAATGATTTAAATACATTTGCGAATCGATATGAATAATTGATTATATAACATTTGATGAGTCATTATTTTTGAAAGATGACGACATTTTCAATAATGATGTTGTTAATCTTAAATTAATTTGCTTATAATTATATACTAGTTTGAGAAAGTTGATGGATTGGTTTACTTGAGGACAAGCAAAAACTTAAGTGTGGGAGAGTTGTTAGGGGGCAAATTCATAGTGTTTTTTGTTGTTTTTTTTATGTTAATTTACCCTTATTTTAGTGTTTAAATGTTTAATTTATGTTTAGAAATGATTCAATTGCAGTTTGATGTGAAGAATTGGATATTAGGTGGAAAGGATGCAAGAAGATTATGAATTTTAGATCATTAATGACACCCTACATAGCCCATCGTTGATGGACTACAGACCACCGTTGAAGGAGTAAAAAACAGACTACTAATGGCAAGCTATTCAGCCTTCAACGACGCCATTGTAGTTCAATGCAGACTACCGTTAAAGGATGATAGACACGGTTTTTAGATGATTTTTCAAGATTTGCAGTTTTTCTTCTTTCTACACTTGTAGTTGCTCCACTCTTATAAATAAAGGACCTCTCCAGAAGTTTTAAGCATCCAGATTTAGAGCAAAACACTTTAGTTTTAGCTAGTTTTTATATCAAAGTAGTTCTTAGGTTGATTTTTCTTTTCAATATTTTTTAATTTGAATCATTCAAGTTGTTTCTAGTTCTAGTAGCTGTAATCACGTTATTCAGAGTTAGAATAACATATGGGAATGTGATTTGGTTCATCATAAACTCTTAATTTCATGTATTATTGTTGTTATTTTGAATTAATCAAAGTATTATTGCTTATGGATTATGATAATTTAGGACTGGACTTCCTAAATGCTATACCTATTACCTAAGTCTAAAGCATAACCAAATTTCAGGATAGGACTAATAGATATAAGTCAGTACCATAGTGCTACGTTAATTTAGTGAAGACTCTAGATTAAACATCACTGATCTGTAAAATCATTTAAATCATCACCCACAAAAGCTTAACTAAATAATTTAGGGAAAGCAATCTGTAGCTCTTTTACAATTGATTAGGAATTTTTTCTAGGTTTTTTAAATTAGCTTTTGGTCATTTATTTTCTTAAATCATAAAGTTGAGTGTTCTCTAGATAATTATAATCCAATTGACCTAATACTTATATCATATAAACTTCCTCATAGGATTGATTTTAGGAGTCTTAAATATACTCTTCTTTATTACTTGATTCGACTGGTACGCTTGCTGAAAAGTTGGTTTTGAATTAATTGTTAAATTGTGCATTGAAAGATAGATTAATTTGAGCTAATTTTGTATGTGGCCAACCGCAATCATGGCCTTTATGACTAAAGTATGATTAACATGCACTGAGGCGTTTTAGTTTTTCTCCTTATGGGGTTCCCAATTTTTTTCATTTGTTATATATTTAAACTAATTAGATTTTTTATGTTTTAGAGTAAACTACACCTTACCTCTTTGTGATTCATTCATTTTTCACTTCAACTTGAAATTTTAGAAATGATCAAGTACCTCTTATAGATTTAAGAAACTTTCACCACCCATTTAATGTTGAATTTTACCCTAATCATTAATGGAGGAGCTGACATAGTAGAATCAATGGCACATTAAAAATAATATTATCTGAGCTATTGGGAGAGTTATAGCCTAGACGACATCATCTGGTTGGGTTTAGTAACTTCCTTTATAACAAATTACATCGTTCAATTAGGCTTGGGAGTTACCTCCATAATAGACAATGTTATGGTTAAGTGTTGGGATAACCTGACTACTTTGATGAGGATGATGAGATGGGGTGATGCTGTGTAAGCTCTTTTTATTCTCTTTCTTGCCTGTCTTTAAATTGAACTATATGCAGTGGTGGGTGAAAGGTACTACATCTACCTAATCTAGTATTTTATTTGTTGTTAGGGAAGAAAACTCATCAATAGTTAGGGAACAAAACTTATCATTTGAGACATTAGGATAGGGAAAAAAAACTCAACAATAGATGAAAAATCAAAACATCATCTACTGTTAGAAAAGAAATCCTATCCTAGGAAACAATAAGCAAATGATGTCATTTGCTACTAGTTTTTCTTCTCCAATGGTTGGGCTGTGCTATTAGTTTTGTTCCCTTGACTTTCACCCAACAACACATGTCTTTAATGACTGATCAAGAGAGAGAGAGAGAGAGAGAGAGAGAGAGAGAGAGAAAGAGAGTCATATTCTCCTAACAGTTTGCCATGATATCATTTGTTATAGAGGCATCTGCCAAACTTAACTAGACGACGTTATATGTGTTATGCCCCTCCCAACATCCCAGACGATGTCATTTCTTCCGAGAGGTTCTATAACATCATCTCCTTTGCTAGTAATTAGAGCAAAAGTTAACGATAAGTGAGTATGATAAAATTTTCTTAAAAGTATAAGGGGGATATTTGATAGTTTATAAAGTTTCAAAAATGAAGTGAAAATGGACAAACCCCATGAAATGGAGTGTAATTTACTCTATATTTTAAGTGAGTTGTTTCACTCCACACGACAAGTTGTCTCTCTTTAAAGATATAGTTATCTTTCTAATTTAAAATAATCACATCACTTTTAGGCATTTGTATTTCAAAAAATTGTCTTATTCTATAACTTCATCTTACAACATTGCTTTCCAATTTAATCTATAATCAGTTAGATAAATTCATTCATAGATAAATTTCTTGTTATCTTAGAATTCATGAATTTGAAACTTTTTAGTTTAATATGTAATATATGGATCATTAACCATTCTAAAGTTTGAAAAGAGCTTCCTTTAGCATCTTGATTTGTTTAGACATAGGTCATAGTGACATTCTATCACATCAAAACATGATCATCCATTATAATATTGTTATTTCTAATGTAATGATGAGGACATTGAAATATGGATCCATGACCTTCCCATATGCATATTATAGGTCAACGAGATATTTATGGCATGTGAATTGGCTAAGAACATAGTTCCAAATCCTGTGTCTAATCATACCCTTATCAAATGTCCTCATAAAAATGATACTTGGACTCAAAATTCTAACTTCAATCCACATGTTCTCTATAGTATTTAATAATAAAAAGTAAATTAGTGAGCCATTGTCTATTAATATATTTTTCACTACAAACACTTGATATTTTAAGGTAATATGTCAAACCTCAGTTTACCTAACCTCTACTAGGCTAATATCTTTATTAGTAAAGGTCATGCATTGGTGGCTTGGATTTGATTAACTAGGTTGTTAACTCCTTCAAGGGTCACTTTCAAGGTGATTCCTCATTACACCTTAAAAATGTCTTCTTATATTTTTTAGAACTCGTGATAAAAAAATAGTGAGATTTTGGTAAGTGCTTTCTTTAACTAATTTATTATAGAATATTTACTTTGTTTATCAATTTAAAAAAATTTTCTAGCTCAACATTAGTGACTATTCAACATTGTTGAGATTCTGATTTGATTCTAGGAGGTGTGGGGTGTAATCCTATAGGTAAATCAGTGTGAACCTTGATTTTCCCTTTCCTTTTTCTTTGTAACTCTTTAGAAGTATAACATTGATGACTTCTTGTCATTCCTCCTTATATAATTTTATCTACAATAGCCTCCTTAGTTGCCATAACTATTCTTTCTATCCTTTGGTTGTTATCTATCTTGTCAATATTATTTTAGGATATAGAATGTGAACTATAATTAGCAATTTAAGTAGATACTTAGAAAATGATCATTTTAAAATCTGGTGATAATACTGATAAAGCTAATGTTGATGTATATTTGAAAACTATTTGTTCAGTGGCCTTTTCCCTTACTTCATTTTTTAAATCTTTCATGCATTCTTCTTGATTTTTAGTACACTTAAATATATTTTTACCATCATCATGGTTAGTGATAACCAAGAAAATTTTGTAGGATCTAAGTTGTAGACATAAACTTGAACTTTTAAATTAAAGCTCTACTTCTTTTGCTAAGAGAGTGTAACTGAAGTTTCCTAAGACAATACAAGGGAAGTATATGTCCTCTTCTAGTTCCTTAAACTTTAGCTAAAGAGAATTTATGAGAAATCTAAAATCAGCAGCATAAATTATTGAAAAGCACACTTTTAATTACTCAGGCTGCAATAGAGTTTCTAAATGAATAATTAAGTCTATATTGATGCAATAAGTAACCGAGATAACTTCAAGGTCATAGGTTAATAAAATCCTCCCATTATAGTGATGATGGAGATTGGTGATGATGCTCCAATTCCTATGTAAAAACTAAGGGTGTTTATTATGACATTCCTTCAGTTTAGTCTCTAAAAGAACTATCAACCAAGGCTTTATTGTTTAATGGTAACTATATATAGCAGCTAACTTCTTAAGGATATTTATGCCCCTAACATTCCAAAATAGAATAGAAATTGATATTAAGGAGAGGACGCAAGGTTTACCTTGCATTTTTTTACCAGAACTTCTCTTAGATTGAACTTTAAATTTCTACTTCAATATAACTCCAATAGAGTTTATAGTTTTATCCATTTACGAACCCTCTATTCAATTATCCTTAGTGAACTTTGCATTCTCTTTGCTTTTATGTATTGATCTTACCAATTGAGAACACTCACTAATATTGGCAATCTACTTAGTTTTACCCTCATAGGATTCTTTAGGAGAAATGTTTTGCTATCTTACCTTATTTAACTCATTCCAGCTAGTTGCATCTTTAATTACTCCCTACACACTAATATTTTATATTTCCTTCTCCTAATCCAGTAGTTACACACCACCATATTTTTGTGCCACCTTATTTTGCATTTCCATCTGCATAGATTGCTCTTGAGATGGGTTATATAGTATATGTTCCTACATTTTCTTTGTTTACTACTACACTTGCACATCATCCAATCTCATTGGCTCTCTATATTTCCCAGTGGTAAATCTCCTATTGGTATCTCTCTAATTCATTCCTTGTTAGGTCCAGGTAGGCTTCCATTGATAGTTTAACTTTAAAGCAGTTTTTTTTCTTGAGTAATTTCAATACAAATTCTTACAAACTAAGCCTTTTTATATATATCATATCCTTATCAATATAAAAGGGTTTGCTAGTAAAACTTGCTAAATAGTTAAGACCTAAGGTGGAATAATATTCAAGTGGCATATTATGTATAGGGATCTAAAGAGGGATGTGCTTGACCTTAATTTCCTCCAATCTTATTCGTAATTTCCATTGTAATAGAGAAAGAGGCCTAGTGTGAATGTACAAAGGTCCAGCCACAATAATTCTTTTCATGTTAGTTTCAGAACTAAACTTGAACAAGAAAATATCCTCTCCATTAAATAACATACCTCTAAAAACCATTTTTTTTCAATGTTTCATCATTGAGAAAACTAATCTTTTCCTATCAAAGAAATATACCATGCATTCATTCCAATGGGATGCACCCTGCTTGAGGACCTTCAAGGGACAAGCCATAATGTTGGTATCGTTATCCGTTAATCGTGGGAAGAAAGACAATTTCAAGGTTGCTAAATTAGTGTCACCAATGGTTTGGTGCTAAGTTATTTTTAATGTGCCTGTGGCTTATGTTTCTCCATTAGGAATCTATTTAATTGTTTTTTAGGGGGATTAGGTGGAGTTCGAAGTGCTTTTCATGGAAGAGGACTAAATATGAAGCATGGTTCTCTTATAAGAAGATAGGGCCAAATGGAGAAAGAGGGAAAAGTTATGACTATGAATTTGATGGATAGTTATGAAATGTGGTAACTAGGCGAGAAATGTAGGAATGATTCTGGCCAAATGAGCAAAGATGGGAAGTTTACTTTCAGTAAAGAAATATGGAAGACTAGATAAAAAAATAAGGTAGGTAGCCAGCATAAAGAATGAAATGGAAGGAAAAAAGCATAGAGGTTGTTAGTAAGCGAATAGAAGCTCTTTAGAGAGAGGTTACAACATCTCTCTCCAACTTAAATTAAGATATTATTAACAAAACTTCCACATTTGTTTTGCTTATATAAATCAAGTTTTAAATATATTTATAAACATTTATTTGGAATTAGATGATCATTTTTTTTCAAAACGCATGCTAGAAAATAATCATTCAGACCTTGATTCAAGATCATCGTAATTTAAATAATGGTTTTAAAATTAATTGGACAATGGGTTTAACCTTAGAGAACCATTTCAAACCCTAAAATCAACCTTATTATGTTTCTGAGTGGTCCATTGAGAGATTAAATGGAGAGTATTAAAGCTATGACCTATTTGATAAAAATAAATACTAACTAAAACCCATTACTAGTAGAAATTTTAATTTTCTTAACTATAGCAAGGACTTATAGGCTCATTAGGGTTACTTTTCCTCTCATTTTGATTAATCCTTTTTAGTTTAGGCATATAGGCCTATTAGGATTATCTTACTCTTATTTTTTTTATTCTTTTATCATTTGTGGCCCATATGTCCATTAAGAAAGCTTTCTTTAAGTTTATGTATTAATTCCTTTAAGTTTAGACATGAAAGTCCATAAGGTTCTTCATCTTTAGTGATCCTTCAGAACTCTAAGACCATTGAAATTCCTTTTTTTTTAATAAAAGTTAAGAATAATATTCTTTCTTTAAATAATTTAGATTTAAAAAATCCTTTAGCCTAACCAGTCTACTAAATTACATCTAATTATTTTTGCTTCTAGTTTAAAAAATCAACTCCCCTAAAACTTCTTTTGAAATTTTAGGTTTTTAAAGGTCCTTTATTATTTGAAACAGAAGCCTTTACCATATTTTCTTCCATCCCACTAAGAATTTTATTTTATTATTTTATTTTCTTTTTTTTAAAATTATATTTTCATACAAAACAATTTTACCTTTTAATATATAAGATTGTTTGCATATATACTTATGACATGGTATAGGCATATTTAAATTTTATTTTAAGTTTAGGTTAAACTATGAAGTTTAAGCATTTAACCATAAGTTTGATTTCCATTTTTAGTATGATTTTGGAATGCACATGCCAATTTCTTTTCTAAAACTCCCTAAATTTTTAAAACCTTCTCATCCCTTTATAAACACTTAGATAGACAAAAAGAAGTCCTTAATAACCTCAATGTTTTGTAAATTCGAGTTTCAAGCTTAATTTTTTAATTGGAAAGCTTAATTTGCTTCCTTTAGGTTTTCATATCTTCCCTTGAAATTATTTAGGATATGACTATATTGAATTAAATTCGATATTTGATCTGATTTTAGTTAAGTGAGCTTTGAAAAATGTCAATGATAGGCTACACAAGCTAAATTTTTAGTGATTCTTTCATTAGTCTCATCTTATATGTGAAAAAAAATATTTATTGAACTAAGGGAGGTTCTACCTAGGTTTTGATAGTGACAAAAAATACTTCTAATGGTTTTATTGTTTTTGATGTATTGAAAGATAGGTTTGACAAAAAAATCTTGAGAGACATAATTTGGAGCCTAAGTTAAAGTATTGGATCAAAAGTAATAATACATAAAGATCAAGATATTGAATGAAGGATCAAGAACCATGCATTTAAGTTAATGTTTATGCACATAATTTTCATAATTAAGAAGAATTTTGTAGGGGAATAGTTTTAAATGATCGTCTTGATACATAAAAGTATTTTTGAAAAGATATTTTAATATGTATATGTGTGTTAATGTGTTAAAGTGTATTAAGTTTTAGGGTGATTTGAATGTGTTAAAGTGTATTAAGTTTTAAAAGCTAGTCTAACATAGAACTGATTGACCAGTGTGAACTTTTGGAGCTGACTAGCTGACTAGTAAGAAACATTAGTCGACCAGTGATTAGTCAATCAATATGTATAGATTGATCGAACATTGGTTCAGTAAATTAGATAATAATGGCTAGTTCTAATGATAAAAAATAAATGAAAAGTGTTCTAATGAGTCCCAGTGACTATAAACAACTAGTAAGTTAATTTTTTACCCATAAATATGTGTATTAGATGAGTGTTTTGTATGAAATAGTGTTAGGAAGTATCAAATTGAGTTGTGAAAGCACTTATGTGAGTTTTTTGTTAGTTTGGTATATGTTATGAGGTTTCTTTATGCATTCATTCTCCTTTAAAATCTTTAGGTTGGTCAAGTGAGACATTTTATAAAGTGTATTTTTGTATGGTGTGATTATGAGGTTTAAATTATAAAGGATGATTGTGAGGTTGTAATTGTAAAAGGTTACTCTTTTGCTCATTGAAAAAGAGAGTAACTGTAAGAGTTATTCTGGAGTCAATGAAAAAGAGTTGTAAAGAGGCCATTATGATAGTAAATTTCTAACAAAGAGTTAGAAAGTGGACGTAACTGTGGGTTGTGCACATAACTACTTTAAATGGGGTTGCACCTCTGTCTCCCTATTTTTCATTTTTAAGTTTATTTTAATTTAATTCATTTTATTTTATTTTATTAATTAATTATATTGTTTAAATTTTGTATTGTAAAATAAAAGGAAAATTTTAAATAGGTGTAAAAAACTTAGAAAAATTTTAATCACTTAATTCTTCTCCTCAGAATTTATATAAGGACCAACGCGTTCCAATCAACTTATTGGGTGGTGGAGTGAGTTGATTTATTACCCTTTGAATTATCGTCTCCTTTGTTTTACATGCTCTAAAAAATGACATAAAGATCTTTCTTACCATTTCAAAATTTTGTTAAGTCTTGGTAATTCCTTTCAAGACATTAATAATATCAATGAATTGAGCATATATATTAAAAATTCTTTCATTATGTTTTATATGGAATAATTCAAATTAATGAATTAGGATGCTCATTCTACTTTTTATAACTTGTTTAATCCATTATATGTTATATTTAGTGCATACCATATTTCAAAGGCTAATAAATTTTTGTTTACTCAAAACATAAAAGAAAATATGAATAGACCTACTATTTAGTCTAATGCATTGCCATTCTTCTCATTCTAAGCATCTTTTTACCTTAGAAAATTTGATATGGTTACCGTTTTTGTATTGGTGATTTGGAAGAATGGTCTCCCCCCCCCTACAACTTGCCACAAATCAATTATTTCACCCATAAAATTATTTTTCAATGGAGTATTTTTTAGTAAAGAGAAATTATCATAAAAAGTAGTTTAAAAATACTTTATCCCTCTTAAATAAAAGACAATCATAGTTATGCTGTGAACTTTACTCAAATATCTTTTAAACGTTCAATTATGAAACCTAGAGCTTCATACCAATTGTTGGCTAGTAGGGCACTCAAAAGGGGGATAATTGTGTAACTCTAATATGTTCTAACTTTTTAAAAATTTATTAATACTTGATATGTATGAAAATGAAATAACTGTGAACTTATGCAAAAATGATGATTTTGATGATATGCACTTGGATAAGAAATCAAGTTAGAAAGATATATAGTAGATACGTGGTATTGTTAAAACATTGGCAATGAAACAAACAATAGCGAACTATCCTTGATATTTTCGATTCAATAGCCTTATATATTTAGTTTTTTTAGCTTATATACAATATATACTTTTGCTTTCATTATACATATGGTAATATGAATAAGAAGACTCAATGTACCAACACTCAATCACAATCATGTACAAGAGATAAATAATTATATATAAGAAAAATTGAATAAAGTTACATAAATATTTAAGGAATTAAAGGAGTAAGGGTAAGAGAGATTAACATGGTTATTTATAGTGGTTCAATTTTCCTTAAGTTATATTGACTCCTTAAACTCCTTTTAAGAATTCCTATCCATTATTAATCTTCTTCGATGGGTGAAGAGAAAATTATTACAATAGTTTGTTCAAAGCTTCAAGAAAAAGTTTTCAATTCTTCTTTTAATGATGAAGAAAAATTACATAAGACTCAAGATGTTTAGAGCTCTCTATATAACACCTGTAAGCCTTATAGTTTTCACAAACTATCTCAAAGATACAAATAACTTTTTCTCTATATAAAATTATCTCTCATAAGAGTTTAATAACACAATTATAACTCAAGTCTTTAATTTTTTAGCACTTGATTCATCTTTGTTATTTTTGTTTCTCTTAAATTTTATGGCTTTAAGACACCCTTCTTATAGTGCTTACAATCTCTTAACCCTTATTAGGATCACTCATTTTCATATTGGCTGTAATATGACTGTTGATAGCCTAAAACATAAAGTCTAATTCGATTGATGGATCTAGTTTAGTTGATTGATATGCTCATTCAACATCCTAAAAACTCACTTTTTGATAGCAAACTAGAATGATTGATCTACTTATTCAACATCCTAGAAGCTCACTTTTTGCTCAACCATTCTAGTTTACTCCTTTTAACATGGGTTTACAAAACTAGATTGGTTAAACAAAGCTCTAAACAAGATTTTCTTAGTACTAAGATTCCTCTTTTGGTATATCTACACCTTTAAACCTAAACTTCATGACATACTCCATAAACTTCTAGTAACACTTGAAGCACTTCAAGTAATTTATCCAAACTTGAATAACCTCTTAGATGTTGCTTTGTCTTACAATTTGCTTTCTAATTTATATGTAAACATTTGAATAACTTCATTAGAGCTTTAGTTATCAACCATTTGTTCTAGAATTGGAGAATTATATGTATAATTAGTGAAAAACAAAATCTTGAAGAAATTTAAAATATATTAATGGAAACAAATTATTAATGTAAAGTAGGTGAATAAGACAATAATAACATAAATAAAAAAATTATGATATACCATGAAATGACTCTTGAAATCTGTCATGTATTTAATCCCTTTAGACCTATATTAAGCTTATCACAATTGATAAAAGTAGTAAGGAAGATCATTGTAATAAAAATAAAAAAATATATGTTAAATAAAGCTAACACAAGATGTTAAGGAAAATCTAAGATCTTCATAAAAGAAGAAAAATATGGCTTTTGAAATTTCATTTTTATCATATATCTAGTTATAGAAGAAACATACCTTAATCCTATAGATGAAAGAAATAAAGAATTAGCATCATTATTTAAATTTGGGACATGAAATAATAAAGAAAAAAGATGGATCTTATGATCTAATCTTCAACCTATTAATCATATAATACTTAATGAAGGATTCAAAGGAATAAAATATTAGGATAATGTTGACACTCAAAATTGCAAAAATATAATTGAAAGGATAGAAGGAAGTTGATCTATTAACTTAGCTAAAACACTTTGCAAATACCATTTTGAAATGTTAAAACAAATATGAGAGAATGCTTCAAAGGATAGTAATGAGTGGGAGAAATTTTTTGCTCTTGGTCTTTGGTGGGGTTTGCAATGGTACTTATAATCTATAAAATTCCTATTTGTAATCTGTATAAATTTAATTGATGAAAAGGGGGTTGGCTTATTTTTACTAGTATACAAACAAATTTGAAAGTTTTAATAGTAAATATAAGGGAAAATTGGTAACTAATATATTATTAAAGGCAGAATAATATATAAAGCATAAAACAAGATGAAAAATAAATAAATGATCATAATGGGCATATAAGTTTGCTACTTTTGGTGAAAATTAAGGGTGTATAAGGAATGGAACTTAAAAGAGAAAATATTTAATAGGAAAAAGACTGAAAAGGAATCAACAATTGATCTTATTAAAATCAAAATGGGGTTAACTATGATATGATTGAAACTGTAATTCCTAGAACTACATAAAAGAATGCATATAATAATACACTAACTACTAAAGTACCATTAGTTGGAGAATGGAAAATGATTTGGACAACTAAACCAAAATCGGGACTCCATTTGTTGAAATAATGTTTAATAATAATTAATGTCAACAAATCATAGCATAATTTAGACTAATAAACATTTATCACTCATCTAGTGACAAAGAATGGTAAGAAAAATAAAAAAAGGTAGTTAATGATTAAAGTAACAAAAATCCCTAATTGCCATCTCTAACAAAATATAGGAAAACCAATCACATAATTAATCTTAGAATTAAATAAAATCATTGTCAAAAATATGAAATTTATTTACTAACTAAAATATAAAAGCACAAATCAATAATTAAATAGAGGCCAATCTACAACTTTCCTACTAACGATAATAACATGGACTAAAGATCATATCATAAACTGTATACAAAATCCTAATTTTATGAATATACATCCTACTTTCACAACTTAGCTGAAGAAAAATGAACAAATCAAGCATAAATTAAGACAAAAAAATGTCTTAAAATGTAAAAGAATCCATTTCACCATGAAAAGCTCTAGTCAATAATGACTTTTTTTTCCTCTATGTCTGATGATCTTGGAAGATCCATTTTTTTACCTAAGCAATTTTGTAACCTAAAAAATGGATTAAAAATTAATCCCTTAAAAATAAAAAATAAAAATTCATTATACATTTTTATATTCTTCATAAGAGAAGATTGCTTGGTCACTTCATATGAGTCCACTTGGTATGGTATGTTCTAGCTCGAAATCATCCTTTTTTTGAACCATAAGCAAGGGAGAGAAAATCCAAAGGCTAGAGTAATTTCTCTTCCTTAGAGTATTAAAGAAGAAACCATAAGCAAGGGAGAGAAAATGTGACATGCAACTTGATTCGAAAAGTTATTGGAATAAGGAAAGTTGTAATCAAGATTAAGGGACTCGAATAATGCCAAGAAAATGAAACCCCAATCAGTTGTAATGAAGATTAAAGGACTCCAAAAATGCCATGAAAATGAAACCCCAATTCACAAACTCATACTATTTAATTTTTTTAATAAATCATATGAAATATAAAAGAAGTTTTTGGTCATTTATAAAATATGATATACATATATTTATTTTATAATAGGACTTAATTTAACATAATAATATATATAAATAATAACTAAAAATAAATAAACTAACCAAGTAAATATAAATATTTATAATTTTAGTAAGATTTAAGAAATAATATTTACAATAATATTAAATTGTTGGTCCCTATATAACACTAAAGAAGAGGGTTGAATTAGGTGATATTAAAATTTTAAAGTCTTTCTAATTTTGTTTGATCTAATTAAAAATTCCCTTTTAAAACTTATGTAATGTAGAAGCAAAAAAAAAAAATCAATATAATTGAATTTTAACCAATTAGAAAAATAATATGTAAAGATTAAATAATATAAGATATGATGGAAATAATATAATAAGCTTAAACAATATCAAACAATTCAATAAATAATATAATGTGAATTGAAATTAAACAAACTTCAAAGTAAAAAAGCAGGGTAAGGAGGGTGCAAATCAAATTTATAGCGGTTTGATGTCAATTCCATACTTACATCTACTCTCTAATGTCTTGTTGGAGAATTCACTATTAATACAAATTTTACAAACACTTCCTTTTTTTTTTTATAAACTCTAAGATAACCCTTATAATCACTCACTTTTGCTATATGCATTTCACCTTTTTAATTGAACCACCCCATAAGATACACTTTATAAAAATATCCCACTTGACCAATCTATGTTTTTAAAGTTCCAAAAGTTCTAATATTAAAATTCATATTTTAAGACTAGCACCCTCATGATTAATCAAAAAATTTTCATTTATTGATTAAAATCATGTTGTTTACTAATTTTTCTAATGATTAAAGTAGATTTCTCGGATCCTTAATCATCTAACAACTTTATCTTAAGTGAACAATTCAAGATAAGCTTTGAGCATTCAAAATAGATGAAGATTAACGTCCAACACATGATTAAAACTTAATAAATCCACTTAAGAACCTGTCCTTAACTCATAATCAGATTAAGCATGCATATATAACATAAAACAATTAAAAATCAAGCTTGAGCACATGTTCTTGCAAAATATGTAAAGAAAGAGAGAAATAAATGATTAAAGAATTGAGATTGAACTAAATGATGCTTCAAAGTAATAGTCAACCTTCAATTACGATTAAAAACTCTATAAATCCTTTAAAATAATCGAAAGTAAAAAAAAATACAAAGCTGGAAAAGAAAACAAAAAAGAAAAATCTAACCTAGAGAAAGAAGAGGAAAAAATAAGCTAGATATGATTTTACGACCCTACATTTGGTGTTACATGTGTGAAAATGAGTCCTTTGGCTTCATTTATATATATTCCATAGGTTGGAAGCAAGTTGGACAAGTTTCAGCTAATAGGGTGGAAGATCCAGCTAGAAATATCTTAGCTGTTACCTAAATGACACTTGAAAATGAGTTAAATGATGCCTTTTTACTGCCACTGTTTAGGTCCCATAATTGAGATAATGTGGGTCTTGGTGACTTAAATGAGGGTTCACCTGATACCACCATTTTACCCATGTTTTGCTCTAATCTTCATATTTTACTTGGTTATCACTTTAATTAGGGTGTAATATCAATTTAAATAATTTAAAACATAAATTAAACATTCAAACCATAAATATGGGTGAATTTACATCAATATATCATGAAAATAAATATGAAATGAACCCTTATTATATCCTTCACACTTAAACATTTTCTTGTCTTTAAGCAAATCAATCTATCATCAATTTAAAATCAACATATAATCATAGAAAAAATAACCAATTCATCCACAATACCATTAAGAATTTACCTTAATCATTTAATCATCAAATAAATCATTAAGATGCTATATGATTAATCAAGCATGGTAATTAACAAACAACCTAAAATAACTTCATATTCTTTTAAACTTAAACCTAAATTGAAAAAGTTATTTTCAAATATAAAATAAACATTCACAAAGTAAAATGAATCAACTTTTAACCAAATCACGTCTTTCATTCATTAAGCACAAACATAAGGATAAAATGTGAGCTTTTAAGACTTGGTTGAGAAGTCTTTCGATCTTTTTATGCAAAGATAAATATTTTGTTGTGAACATCTGTGGCTACTCAATTGAGTCACTTCACATCAACTAACTACTAACATCACTCTATAACTTCAATCAATTGGTTTGAAGCTAGTAGAGTGAGTGAAACTTTCTCATTTTTTTACTTTTTATCACATTTTTCTATTTTTCTATTTTTCATTTGGTTTTGATTTTATCTTAAAAAGATGTGAAATTTTCTAAAATAAGTTCTAAATCACCTTCAAAATGTAAATTTTATGGACAAAAAATCATGATGCTCATCAAGTTACCTTCATCCAAAACTTGAAGAAATCAAAGTTAAATGTTAATAAACATGATTAATTAAGAATATATCATATTAAATTATAAAAATAATTGAAATAAAAAGGAGAAATATAAATGATATACATCAAAATCAAAATTTATTTCACAAATTATAGATTATCTTGAAAAAAATGATAAAATGATAAACTTGCGGACAAATAAATATAAGTGTGAAACAATCTGTCTATCTGTCACACTAAATTGAACATTACTCCTAATGTTTATAAAACCAATAATAAAGCTCAAAATGGGAGATAAAGGAACAGAAAGTACCTAGATCATAATGGTAATATTGCTTCACGCTGCACTGAAGTGAACATTGAAATTTGATCATTACTTACAGCATACTGAAAATGATAAAGAGAAAATGAGAGCTCTATAGAAAATAATAATAATAACCATGATGCATATATATAAATATCTTCAAAGTACATCTTGGAGTCAAAGTAAATCTGGAGAACCAAAAATACATGAGAAGTAGCCAAAATACAATTGAAAGAAACAAAATATAACTCAAAATACTTGAGAATCAACCAAAATACAATTGAAAGAAAAAAAATACAACTGAAAAAAACATACTAAAACAAAGAACAAAAGCACAAGTTCATGAATAACATTTGTAATCCATCAACATTTAGAAACTGGGACTCGATGTAACACCCACATAACCCTTGAAAGAATAGGCGGGTATTACCAAAGATAAGACTTAAACATATTAAATTAATACATAACATTGTCAAAATTCAAACAACCAATAGACATAAGTTAACTAGTACACTGAATTTATCTGAATTAAGGTTATTACATTCCAAACTCTTAAACAAAAAAGTACAGACCTTAAGTTCAAATACACTCTATGTATTATAATATTTACAAACTATTAAAAAATACATTATGTCTCATATTATGACATACAATTCAAACATACATTTCCAAACAAAATACATTCTTCGTTGGCTCTTGCGGTTGTCATTGTCCCATACTTCAAATCCTCCTATCTGAACCTACACAGGGGCAAAACCATCGTGCTAAGCATAAAGCTTAGTAGGGAATAAACTAAATAGGGTATAAGCTGACAACTGTTACAAATAGTCATCCAAACAGTCACATATTCGAGAACAATTCACATATTAACCAAAAGATCATGAAACTCAGAACAACATATAACATATCAGAGTAGATTAACATTTGCTTCAGAGCAAAACTCCTCAATATCAGAACTAAATATGATATATTCTACACCAAAACATAATGATGTTTTAGAACAAAGTTGATTTATATCAAAACTGAGCATAGAACAGAATACAAAACATATTAGTCTATTAATCCATTATAGTGGGTAATGGGATTAATTCAAGAGATACTGTGATCGGTATCACAGAATAGGAGAGACATTTGTCTCAATAACAGAGGTCACCGAAGTGTCAGTAATATGAGACACCGAAGTGTCAGTGACAGGAGACACCGAAGTGTCGTAGGAGCAATTGCAGACCCTTATAGGCATGCCTATATTCCCATGACTAAGATTTAACAGTATTCAATCAAAGCAAATTCATTTCAAAATTCTCATGTAAAGGACATATTGCAACACATACAACTTTATTCCATTTTTGTTGAAAACACTCCCAATACGATCTTAATTATCAAACTCCCCGAACACTTGATGGTCTAGAATTAACACAATATCATCATAGAAATTCTCAATTCACAAAACCCATATCCAAGTCATCATACATCATTCGTTAGAATTCATTCATTTATGAACACACCAAATCATGTAAGATTCCTGCACAAGCAGTACTAGGAAAACAAGCATAACTTAAGTTATAGTCATTTTTTATCAATCCATTTTCACTGAAATCAAGCTAAAACCTATATCTACAATTTTTATTTTTGGAGTTTCTGCAAATTCATTCGTTAAAGATATGTAAAATAGCTCGAAAAAGTAAAACTGGAATTTCACCCTATACAGGAGTTTTTCACAGGTAGTACTAGAAAAATAGGCATAACTCGAGTTATGGTAACTCTTTTATCAAGCGATTTTCACTAAAGTCAAGCTAAGACCTGTATCTACAAATTTTATTCTTTGAGATTCTTCAAATTCGTGCTCTAAGGATATGTAAACTAGATCGAAAGACTGAAATTAGAATTTCATCCTGCACAGGAGTCTATTACAAGAAGTATTAGGAAAACAAGCATAACTTGAGATCTAGTCACTCTTTTCTTAAGCCATTTTCACTGAGGTCAAGATAAGATCTATATTTACAACTTTTATTCTTTGAGTTTCTTCAAATTCAGTATCTACAGATATGGAAAATACATCGAAAGAGAAAGATTAATTTCGATTTATCTTTAAATAGTTGCTATTTGTTTTTCAGAACAAATAAAGTTGATGCAATTTGGTTCAGTAGTTTGAGAGTTATAGCCAAAATACCACAGATTAATCTCACACGTGAATGGCAATTAGAACTTAATTTCAAACCAATTTTCAGTCCCCTTAATGACATAAATCAAATTTTATTCCTTCATGAAAGTTGGAGATATATGTATCAAACATCCAACCATACATGGTATAACATGATATCAAGTTTAGTATTCCCTTACCTTACAAAAATTTGAATCCAACTCTAAGAATCTAGCTAAACCAAGCTTTCAAATAACCAACACATACAAAGCTTATGCTCTAAACTCTAGCAGAAATTAAGAGAAGATGGGAGGTTTTTGGTGGAGAGAAGACAAGAATGAAGCGAACTAGAATACTCCAGTAGAAACTTGCTTCATCACTAGCTAGGTGTCACTAGCTTAAACACCAAGGTGTCACTAGCTTAAGATGCCAC
>JAOXYD010224517.1:0-18625 GCA_028565735.1 Pinacopodium congolense
AAATATCAAATTTCAGGACTATTGAAGGTATTTAGGAAAGGTTATATTCAAAAGACCGAGAAGAGCTAAAAGTTGGAGTATTCCTTAGCCTTGAAAGGAAAAAGTTATAGGTTATTCCTTATCTTTGAAAGAAAGAGTGAAATCTGTCCTTGAGCTTTGAAAAATGATTGTATTGCTATCACTATATTTATGCAATAGTGAAAAAATCTCAACAAATGGTATTGAGAACTAGATGTAAGGGTAAGTAGATCGCTCTGAACTAGGATAAATCATTTATGTCTCTCTTCTCTTTCTCTTTTACTTTTGCACATTTAGTTTATATTCTTTACTTTATTGTTATTATTTAATTTAATTAATTTAATTATTTTTTAGCTTCCACGTTTAGCTAAATTAGTAAAGATTAGGTTTTATAACTTAGAAAAAAATTTTAAACATCTAATTCACCCTCATAGGTGCCATATAAGGCTAACAAAACCAAACAAAGAAATAGATCGTTGGATAGATTTAAGGCATTCATCATAAAAACAAGATACAAACAACTATTGATCGTGGAAATACCTTTTCACGTTTACACTTAACTTATCTATTTGATTGATAAATAATTTGGAATAAAGGCATTAATCTTAAAAAGCTTAAACCTAAGTTCTTTAGATTTACGAACCCTTACAAAAGACTTTAGAGCTTGGTTCGTCTCTAAATTTAATCATTTTGCTTAATTAACTTTCTAATCATTAAAAACCCATTTTCATGGGTCCTTTAATCATCTAATAATCTAACTTAGGGTGCAAATCTAAGTAAGATTAATTTAATCACTTTAATTAGATAAAAATCTTCTAATAACACAAAACCCATTTAATCATAACCCTATGTAAATAAATTAAGCACACATATTCAATATTTAAAACAAATATATAATAAGAAAACACATATCCATTGATGAAAAACAAGTGTCAATACAAAATGAGAAAGACCGATGAAGGAATACAATTGAAATTGATCTATTTCATTGAAATCTTACTTTTCAAGCCACTTTAAATGCTCTTAAGGTATCCAATCCACTACCATAATGCAAAGAAAAAAACAAAAGAAAAAAACCATAAATAAGAAGGGAAAAAAACATCACACTAACCATAAATAAGAAGGAAAAAAAACATCACATTAACCATAAATAAGAAGGGAAAAACATCTTTCTTCAAACCTTCATGCATCTCTCTTCTTCTCTCCTCTAGATCTTCGTGTTCTCTACATTTGGAGTGGCTGTTAAGGTATGGGAACATTTCATTATGATTTCCCTACTTTATCCTTCAAAAATAGAAAAAATGATATGTAATAATGACTTCAACTACAGTTTATATATTGATTAACGATGCCATTTAATGGTGCCATTTATCTCCAACTTTTGGGTTTTAACAACGGCTAACAAGATAATTAATGGTACTATTATACTATGATAGAAACTACCGTTAATCTTTTGGAATTGCACCTTTTTACTCTAATTTGTTCCATTTTCAATTTATAAGCCACAAAACCGTCATAAACCTAAAACATAACAAACAGAGCTCATGAATGACATAAATATATACTTTTTAGGCAGTGAAAATGATACAAATTATGCTTTAAGACCTATATAATTTACTCATTAACATTTACGAAGATAATATATTAAGACTCAATTTTTAAAGATCAAATTAGTATTGATATAGGTTTATTTGTGTAATTTTTATTGTAAGTTTCACTTAGTTCATCTTGGAAATTTAAGAGGCTCATTCAAGTACATATAACTTAGTATATGCGTATAGGTTGCATAACCAAGAGATAATCTATTGAAAAGTTTTTAATTGAACCAAATGATTTTGGAAAGAATTTCTATGCATGATTGAGTTAAGAAAGTATTTACAATTTTGGAATAGCCTTAGGATGCTTGGGAATTTGTTTAGACAAGTTTTTATATGTTTTTAAGTGATCATCGGAGCATCTGAAGTCTTCAACGATGTTGTTTTTCTTGATTATGACTGCCGTTAATGATGTATAAAGACATTTAATGATGCAAAAAGAAATTCTAATGGCTAATTTTTAATAGAAGCATTAAAATTTTTTCTATAATGTTATAAGAATGTTAAGTAATGGTTATGAGTGTGTTTTTGGCTATAAAAAGGTTTTTTAGTTTTTTTTTTTAATTCAAGAAACATTCCAAATGATCTTACAAGTGTTCTTGAGCATTCTAATGAATTTGTGTGAAGTTTTTGTGAGTTTTTTTGGTGAAGTGTGAGGCAATTGTGTAAGCATTCATTTTTACACATCATATAAATATGTGAGCCTCTTATAAACACCAAATTGATCTTAAGTGAAACATCTTTCAAGTGCTTTTTTTTTTTGTGAGAAAGGAAGGAAGTGAAAGAGTGGAAGGTTATCCTTAAGCCAAAAAATGGAAATTATATTTACTAACATTATACTTTTATTGTTATAGTGAAAAATACTCAATAAGGTTTTGTTGGAGATTAGACGTAGGAGAAAGTGGACCTCTCTAATCTAGTATAAATTGTTTGGGTTCTTCTTCCCTACACTTTGACTTTCAAGCATTTAATTTATTAGTTTATTTTTAATTGTTTTATTGATTATTTATTTTTGCTTAACTATTTTAAATTTAATTTGTAGAAATTAGGAAGGCTTACTTACATTTTTTCCACTTAATTCACCCCTTTTAGGTGCCAAACTAAGACTAATAATAGGTTACTACAAGAATAATTGCACAAATCTCATGAGGGGAAGGAAAATAAAAAGGAGTAAAAAAAGAAAAAAAAAGTGATGAAAGTAATTTAGCATTCATATGAATTCAAAGAAAAGGAAATCAAGCATGAGATTAAAAATATAGATTCACGACATATGAAAATGAGGTAAAATATTTAGATTAACTTGAGGATAGTTATGATTAGCTATCATATGATGAATTTTTTGAGAACCCTAAAATCATGACTAGGGAGAGAAAACATCATCCTTAAAAACAAGGAAACTTAAAAGGCATTTGGTACAATTATGAATCATAATGAAAGATTAAAAAATTAGTTAGCCAAGAAAATAATTATCGAGTGAAATTAAGAATATTAGCATAAAGCATGAAAACAAAATTTTTACAAAATAAGTCTTGAAGTTAAAGGTGTTGGTTCATATCTAACATCTAAGAGGGAGGGGACAATTACGTAACTAAAAATTTTATAAGTATTTGTTTCTAATTAAAGTAAGCTTTTAATAATAATGTGGAATTATAAACAAATTAATAAACTATATAATAACATAGGTGAAAATAAGATAAACTTTGAAAAATAAAAAGTTAAGGGAGGAGAGGCATAAACCAAATTAGTAGTTGTTAAATTCATTACAAACGTTTCTAGAGCAAGTAGAAGTAATTGAATAAGAAAATCCACTAACAGATGAACAAGTTGAGTGTTGAAAAGCTAGTGAGTGCATGGCGTAACAAGCAAGTTTTGAGGAGAATAGTAGAAACAATGAGAAGAGATTAAGGCCCTTAGTTAAAGAGCCACCATCCAAGAATTGAAACAGTTGCCATAGCCTCTTGAGGGTGCCTTCTCTAGAGAAAACTAAAAACTTCATGTGATCATAGCTGTAAAATTGAATAAAGAATGCAAGGATAAATTGCTGTAAATTCTGTAGAAGCATAAGAAGGCCACATATCCCATGAGCCATAGTTTATATGCTAGAGAAAGATAGTGCCTAATTGGCTCAACATAACGACGTTGTTTTCCATTCATTCAAGTGATGTTTTGGTCCTTGAAAACTCAAAGGTTGATCAGGAATTGAAGATTAATTAGGTAATATTTCTACATAAACATACTAATTAGAGTTTTCTAATATCCACATTAGTATAAAAAGGAAAGGGAAAATTATTAGAGAGTTCCTTCTTTCAGATTTCCATAATGTTTTAATGGCTAGAGTGTGAAGAGAAAAGAATTTCCATTATGATGTGCTTTACGGAATCAAGGCAATTGAATTGGAGGACAAAAAGTTATGTCTTAGAGAATAAGATGACACCATTTATGAGTTTTCTTGTTTCTGTACATTTTCAATGTTTTTTAGTTTTATTCATGAAAACTTTGATTTAAATATTTTTTGATCTAAATAGGAAGACTTTAAAGACTAAATTATATGGAAGTGACTTTTACTTTTAATTCAAGATAATTATTATATAAGAGTAAACTTTATAATTAGAGAAAAAATTTCATTTTGAATATGTCACTTATCTTAATACAAAAAAAATGTCTACAAGGATTCTAAATAAAATAACTATTATCTAACTATTATTATTCTTCTCAATATAAGTTTAGTTGGTTACTTAATTAATTAGTTTATAACGTAGTTTTCAATTTCACATTTAATTTTTATAATTAGTTATTTTATTACGTTTAGTTTAATACTCATAAAAATTCTTATGTAAATGATACTCAACTCGATTAAATACTCCAAAACAATAGTTATACTTATTTTAAAGTTAGTTGATTTAAATTTAAAACTCATAGTATATGTTGAAGGTGCTTTTAGAACAATGGGTTATGATGATTTAAGCTCAGATTGAGTGATATTTTGAATTGTTTCAAGCCTATATCTTGTATAAATAACATGGTAAAGGGATGTTTCTTATTTATTGTTTAGACCCCTAAGCGAGGTGGCTATTATAGGATCTTTTCATTGCATTGTTAACTAAATGAAAACTTGAAAATTTGTCAGTGGATTTGTGACATTCTTGTTACTTGAGTTCATAGTTGCTTCAATTATATTAAACAAGTAGATAATAGACTAGTCATTTGAAGTATGAAATATTTATACTTCATTTTAGGTTGTGATTAGATAATGAGCACATGCATTACGAAGCATATACACTACGGTGTATGCATGTTATATAGGTTAAGGTAAACTAAGTTTGGAGGGTAAGAATGATAAACTTAGTTGAAATTGGATTACATGCCAATTATTGATAAATCTATTAAAAAAAAAGACAACCAATAAGGATCTTGAGTTATGAATCAATATTTGAATGATGCGCGGAGTCAATGCCTTACATCTGCAACATTATACCTTTCCTTTAACTACATATATCAAAATATATGCTATGTCATTATTATCTTGTGAAGAATCTGTTTTTGCCAATTTATAATTTTATAGTATATGATCTAAATCCTATTAAGTGAGCGCTGGTGTTATATCTACATGGAAGGTAGGCATGTTTTAATATTCTACTTAAACCATTTACATGATAGGAAGAAGGAGAACCTTTGTAGAGATTAAGTGGGTATCTTCCACATTTTGAATAATGGTTGAGGACTGTACTCCATTTCATTAGTGTGTGGAATGATTAAATTAATTAAAAACTTTTTTATAGGCCCAAGCATTATAGAGAGTGATGATCACAATAGGAATGAATTTAAATTTGAAAGTTTTTTTATGTTCATTTTCCATCTAACATATTGATGATTTTCCTTTGTAGGAGAACAAGGTATATTTCAAAATGAAGCTGAACACAAATATAAATGACTATAAACGTGATTGTAAAAGGGAATGAATTTTTGTTAATGGCATGTAGATTGATATATGTTGTCCCATCGTGTGTATATGTGTTGTGCATTAGAGTTTTAGCTTGATAAGCAAGTTGCCAGATCCACAATTATGAGATGTTGACCAATATTACTTTTACACTTTCATATTTTTTTTATTTGTATCTTTGTGACAGCATTGGAACATCGAATGAACATTCGATGGAGATTTGGAAACACTTGTGTGAATAGGTCATGGGGAGTACTTTGAATATGTTAAACAAGTAATGTCAACCAAGATCCACTATAAAATGACAACATACACAATGGTGAAATTGTGAATATAAGGTAGATTGTGTCTTGCTGTAAGGAATGATGACATTGTATATCATTAACTAAACTTTGTTTCATGAATATGTATTTAGCAACTATTGGGATACATTGTTCTCAGCTAAGTTATGTGATGATTTACCTATTAACAAATACATCTCTCGCATTCAATACATGTTTAGTCTTCAAATATATATAACCATTCATTGAAGACAGTTCGTAATATGAAGCTTTGATACTTTCATTATTATTTATAAATATCTGTTATGATCTAGATTAAGTTTCTTAAAATTTGCAATGATTTTTGATAGGCTACAATATCTGTTTAATCCATATTTACTTTAATGTTTATGTTATTTTCCCCCTAAAATTAATGTGTTGAACGACTCATTTGTTTACGGTGGCAAATGAACATTGGAAAAGTAATGAATGTTTCGAACATAGTTCTTATACAGAATAAAAGATGTAATTTTTACAATTAATCCATAAGAGATTTGAGTATGGCGTACTGAAACAATACAAGGTTGCTATTAATTCACTTAATGGGAATCAAGTTAGTTTTTTATCCATTAACGATAAACCTTTGTTTATAGTACAAAAAATGAACGAAGTCCAAGCACCCCACTCCCAAATAACCTTCAGTGCAATATAAAGAAAAGATTCATTTACGGTGTGAAGATAAATGCTTAACATCACACCTTGGACATCAATTGTCTGACACCACAATTGAAATCCATAATGTTTCCTTCCCTAACTGTCTCAAAAAATAGATAGAAAGAATTGGGTGTAATTGTGATAGTATTGGTGCATCACCTATAATATGGAAAAATGTTCGATATGAGAGTGTAATCAATGCCACAATCATTTGCGCTTCCATTGACACACTAATAGATATATGTTCATAATTTTACGTGATCAGATACTATAATGACAATGACATTAGCTATGAATATTATGTTATCGATCATTATTCTACAGGAGTGGAAGTTTGGTTATTTCATGTCTTTATACCATCTAAGAATAATGAAACATAAAACATTGGAATATGGAGCACATAATAATCTAGGTATTATTCAGATTGCTAAAGTAACTCAATTATGCAATTTGGCTATTACTTCTATTCTTGCCTAAAATTTACGTGATTTTTAATTAACAAACTTTTGAAAATCTCATTATGTTGTTAAGAAAAAATGATCAGTATATTTTTTAAAATATGAAAAAAAAATTAACTTCTATACGAAGGCAAAACTCTAAACAAATGCATATATCATTTCTTATAGTATATCGATGATTTAAGTATTATTCCTATGAGGAATCCTAGCAAGTAATGGTTTAAACATTGAATTATTAATTAATTTAATAATTAATTGATTTTGAATTAAATATTAAAAAAAACTAATCTAAACTAATGATTAATAACCAATGAAATTGACTACACTAATGATTAGTAACCAATGAAATTGACCTAAGGAATTAAAGAACAAACTTAATCTAAGAGGCTTAGTTTTAACAAAAATAATTTCAAATCCTTCCTGTATTAAGATAATTATGAACTCTATTCAATTACTTACTATCACAAAATCTAGTTATGAAAATTGTAACCATAGATAATTTGCTTTTTCAACTATGGTATTAAATTAAACATACATTAACATTTCCATGCAAAAGTAATATGTAAATATTCTTAACTAAAATAATAAAACTAATGATTTATAAGAAATAGTGAATAAAACTAAGAGAAACCAAAAGTAGAGAAAGAATTACTCATGAAAATGGAAACTTCTTCCCTAAGACTCTTTTACTCTTAATCCACCAATCTAAGCTCCTTTGATTGTTTTTAAGTTCTTTCCCAATAGATCTCCTTATTTTTAACCCTTAGATATCAAAATCTTAATGGAAGAATGAAAGAATTAAGGTGGCTGGAGAAAAATGACCATGTGGTTACCAAAAAAAATCTTTATATTTATATATAATCTCCCTTTTATATCTTTGGTGGCTACCTAGTTAAGAAACTCTAACAAGCTAAGTTTTTTTGTAAGGGTTTGTTGATTAAGTTCAAAACCTTCTCTTTTTACCGTCATTCAGGGACCAAAAGATTCCCTGAAAACAAGCACAATGGTTGCATTCTTAAGGACCGCTCATCTATTGTCTTTCTCTATAACCACAATCACAACATATTAGGCCATAACGACACCATTATGTATCACTAATCATCTTTTGACTTCCACTCAGCACCACAATGATAACCGTCCTTTTATCTATAATGACCCATTGCTATGAACTTTTTTCTTCTAGAAAAATTCTCCAAAATTTTCTTCTTTTTAAGATTTTGATTCTTTAAATGCAAACTTCACAAAAATAAGTCATTAGGAGTCTA
Organism: Pinacopodium congolense; assembly: GCA_028565735.1. NCBI lineage: Eukaryota > Viridiplantae > Streptophyta > Magnoliopsida > Malpighiales > Erythroxylaceae > Pinacopodium > Pinacopodium congolense. Next base: position 8,251 of record JAOXYD010224517.1, read on the forward strand.
ATTAAGTGGATAAAGGGTAAAGTTCACCAATAAGCACACTAATAAACATATACATTTTGCACATTATTATATTCCATTTGACATGGAATTCATCATTGTTGAGGACATAAAGAACAAATTCCATAAAATAACCTTTTAATTTCTTATATAATTTGTAAACACCAAGTTTTTTAATATAATAATTATATGCCATAAGCATGACTTATGTCTTTAAGTTTAGGAATACTGTCATAATAGCGCTATTGATTCTCTTACACTCTTATGATATCATACCTTCAAGTGACTACCCATTCTATAAGTAAGCCGAGTTCAAAAGAGCTAACAAAAACTATTAATGGTCACATCACCTAATAGTGCATAATCTAGAAAAATAGATTGTGCATGATTAATAACAATAAAAAGTAGAGAAAATAACGTTTGATATTTGTTGACAAGATATGTCATACCAAAGGTCATGATATTACCAAATTCCATATATCTTGTAAGACTCTTAGCATTAGCATAAAACATTTTCCTCAACCTCCTTATGTTCTTGCCATCATAAAATTAAAAAAATTGATGATACTTCTCTTTCATTCTCATAAACATCTTATACATTGCCTTAACGACTCCTCTTTATAACCTATTATACCTCACCATGTCTAAATGATTCAGGCAATCCTTTCATAAATATAGGAGATTTTTTAATCCCTTTATGCCAGAAACTATTAAACAAAACAATTCCATATCCATTATTGAATTTAAGTTCTCACTAAATCTAGTTATTCATAACACGGTGTTGTGACATAAAGCTCATGTTATTCAAATTTAAGTCGTGTTTATGACCATCATTAGACTCAATTATGGTTTAGAAAGAATCAATGAAATGAAAACATAACTGAGCATCGTTAGTGATTCTACTCGATGACCTTACTCTAATTATGTTTAAGCCTTATGATTTCTAGCGTCGACCATGATGATAGACAAATTTCCTACGTGTAAACTCTTCATTTCCACATTTCCTAACCCCTCATATTACAACTACAAAATCTTACTCCCTCATATACTCCTCATACAATTCATATATTGATTCCTAATTTTCCATGCTCATTTCCCTTTATAGCAACCTTCAAATCACTATTTGGTACATGACCTCTATGAGTTCTCACATCTAATCATTCTAAAGTATTTGGTAAGGCCCTTTTGGGCAGAACAATATCACTGCTAAAATATATGGTGGTAAAACAAATTAGCCATGACTGAGTCTATAATGCACAAGTAAATGCTATTTTAAATGCAAAATCCATTGAATTATGTAAAGATCACAAGAAAATCCACCCTTAAAAAGCAAAAAATTATTATTTACATACATATATTGATTTATATATAAAGCACATGCATGGTTATTCACTTAAGAAAACACTAGAAAAAGTTATACAACTTGAAAGATACAACACCTCTCAAATTTAGTTCCTAACTTTGAATTCCAATAGATGGTTAATGGTAAGGCAAAAGGAAAATTTAAAAATTTTGATTGTCCTAATTCTGATTTGACAAATAACCTATATAAATGGTAATGATGTCTAGGTTATGAGTAACATTTCTAGAAAATCCCTTAAATGATTTGTAATTTAATGTTTATTACCTCTCAGGCTGTATATGATGTTATCAACCACAAGGGACATAAGATGGAGGTTGGAATGCTCTAAGCAACAAACACAATATGGCTAAGGTTTAGAGGATGCACGAGAACTAGAGATGGCTCCTTTGTAAGTTGTCAGGCTATTTCACCATTTTATGTCAATTGGAAGTTGATTTCTAAAACAATATTTTAAATAGACATATATGAACTTAGCCAAATTAATAAGACCAAATGGATGACGGTATAATCAGTTTATGCAATGCTACCGCATTCCTACTCTACATGATCTTGTTTAAATAAATTGCAATTTAGTTTATAGCCCTACACATTACACATTTTACCACATCCATATTTCTAGAAAATATCTCGTAATTGAGCATATGAGGTATTTTGTAATGGTGTAGAATGTTATGAAAGTGCATTTTGGCTTACTATATCTTTTTGCATGTAATGCCACAAATCCAATTCCAATAATAGTCTAATGTCCTTGTAGTATATCCTAAGAAACTATAAGAGTAGTTAGCCACATGATCTGTGCGTTTCCCCTTAAATTATTTCTATCACTTTATTAGATTAATCTATAGATTTCTTCAATTATGTATATGTACTAATAAGCAATTAAATTATCTCAATAAATTTAATGTATTTCTTCCACCTAAAGTATAATATTTATTCTTATACCACATTGTGGTCCCTTGTTCTCAGTACAATGATATGGTATTTTTTTTCCAAATAAGTTATTTAACTATATAGTACTTACAATATTGTGAGTACAATTTAAGTACATGATTTAAGATTGACAGTTTGGGATATCACATTAACAAGTGGTATTATATCTATATTACAAATGGTCCTAACAGGGGTATGAATAATGTATGGAAATCTTAATGATAGCCTAAATTGAAATTCATTATAACCTATAATACATCTAGATATGAACATATACAAGGTTGTTTATTATTGTAGCATACAATATATTAACATAACAGACAGATAGAAACACCTATTGTTTCTTAAAAGCTCTGACTTGCATATTTCCTTGTAATCAACCATTAAGACTTTTGTTACTAATAAGTAAATCCATCCCTTTTATGAAAGGCTACTCCAATTTGATTAATATGAGAACGCATTTATATTAAACTAATGGTGGTGCATTTAAAGGTGAAGTTATGTCCATAACCGCCAACGTGGGTGTAAAAACATACAATCACTATAGCATAATGTACGCTCTACATTATAAGGTCTGAATTCCCTCAAACTTATGAGAACTTTAGATTTCTTACTCTATTGGGCTTCCTTATAACAAAATTTTATAGACCTAGCATCGGTTGGAGGATGTTACTACTTATGTCATGTACCAAGTAATATGTTGTTATTTTATTTTTTATATCAATTACAATAAAATTATATGTGTTTCCTTTATAATTTATTCATATCATTTTGTGTACTATTTCACATGTTTTGTGACTGATTCACTAGTTTTTTTATTGACATGAAACAATATATTATGATGCATTCTTGCTTACACTTAAAGTGTTTGTTAGGTTTTGGTATAACTGGTGGAACATAACTACAATTTACATGTCATTGAAAATGGAGCCTAGGTTATTTGTGGGTGGTGAGTAAAAATTGCTTAATTGAGGGGGAGAGGTAAGTTCATTAATTGATGAGGAGGCCCATGTTAAATATGACTGCTACTACCAATTATGGCCAATCATACATGTTTGTTCAGCCTTAGGAAAGATCAACTCATTTTTAGGGGAAGAATTTTATGTACAAAATAAGCTACGAACTATTTGCAATTTGAGTAGGCCTTATAGAAGAAGTTTTCAATGTAGATGTCTAACATCTATTTCCTAGTAACTTGTACCAGTCTCAATTAACAATGGCATCTTAAGAAGAGGTTCAACTTTCTAAAGACTAGTAGATTCAAATTGTATTCATATTCTCGTAGATCAAATTTTCACTAGTTATTTTACTAGCATCATAAGAATTATACAATGCAGTATTGCTTATACTATTTACTTTATTTTCCCTCTCAAAGGATGAGTAATTCACTAGTTATATTTTTATCCATTAGAGGAACTATACACTGCATTCTTATTCATCCTTTAGAGTTTATCATCTTTTATGTTAGTTGGTTGAATGTTATTGAGTTATACATGTCACTAGATATGAAATCCTAGTCCTTTATAGTTTAGCTACACTTAATGATGTTAGCTCAATTCAATGATTAGACACCAATGTATTTCTATCAAGTAGCTTATACCAAAAGACACTAATAGCTTCCCCTAAATTTAGGTAAGTCAATTAAGTCTATATGACAAGTTACGAATATTGGCCCATTAGGATGGGCCCTATGGATAAGACTTTCAATACAAATGTTAAATGTTTATTACCTAAGTAGCTTATTCCATGCTCTATTAAAAATGACATCTTTAAAGGATGTTCAAATTTTCAAGGATCGACATATTCAAACTATTTATACTATTCATACCTTTATTTGGTTATGGTAAGCCTTCGTCCAAAACCAACACATCACATAAGGGCCACATCATATTAATACACTGAGATTGACATATGATATCATGTAAATAATGCCAAGGTCATCATTTGAGGGAAGTAGTTATGATATAAGTGACATCATTATCTCTATAGATCAAGGTGTCTCCCTAACACTGGCATTCCCTCCATGTCTGATGTGTGATTGTGTGTATAAATAGTAATTTTAACATCTAGAAAAACTATTTTTCTCCATTTTAATATGTTATTAACATTAACCTAATTACTCACTGGATGTATGGATTTTAGAACATGTCGAAGTAACAATCAGCCACTACTTTAACATCCAATTGCTTAGTGTTAATGTTGTAGGTATTTGATGGATTCTTTACATTCATTTTTTCTTTAGTTAGTCATCTCTTTGGAGTTCTTTTCCCTAAGGAAGTTTGCATACCTGCTAAATTTTGACAATTCATAATGTCTCAACTTTGATAGATATCAAATATTCTACATTGTAAACATTTATATGAAAGATAAAATTTTAATTGGAACTAGAAATATAGGTCAATGTACAGTTATGAAAAGAGATTAAATTAATTAAGTCAGATATCAATTCATGCATCTGTGTCATTAGTACATATTATATTTATTTTTCATTATTTGTTAGGTTGTTAATTTGTCCAAATTTTGCATCAGAGAAACTTGATTTTATTTTAATCTATCATAACTATTTGGACATGCATTGATGCTTGATAAGATGATGATAAGCTTCTTATCGTAGAAGAACAAACTATGTTTTATAGAAAATGATAATGGGTTAGCCAAAAGACGAAGGTTCAAGTTATTGTAATGATGATGATGATGATGATGGTGATGATGATTTGATACTATGTAACATCTCCTTCTAAGACTTTGTTAGGGTCAAATATATGGCTATTAATGGGTGACTGATGTGTTAAATTTTTTAACCACTTTTATGAAATCCTTATTTCCTAAATATGGATAGATTTAAGACATGGATGTGTCATATTTTGTAAGATTTTTTTTATGCAAAACAAAAATGTTTTGGTTATCTAACTACTCACTTTTTGCCTATCAAATAAAATCACTTTAACATTCAATATAATGTTTCTTGTGACTCTAATATATGTAGTCTATCGATAGAATATAACATGAATCTTGGTTATTATAATTAGAAGCATATTATAATGGAAATAAAATTATTATTTCAATGTCATAGCATGTGTTACATAATTACTTACCACACTCATGACATAAACCTTTTTTAACTATTGCCTTTTACTAATCTCTTTTCAATTGTTTGGAATTAAGACTATGAATTGAGCCACTATTTAAGAGTCACATAGTAGTCTCATACAACCATCGTTTAGGTCTACCCCAATCACCATTTAAGATGTTTTCTAGAACTATCAATGGTGGTTGAATCCAAACCCTTCCCAAACCCTAATGAGGACATATATAAGTAAAAGATAGGATGATTTTTGTAGGTTTTGGCTCTCCCACTTGGAGTAGCCATTTTCTTCTTGTTTCTTTAATTTTTATAGTTGTTTTTCTTTAGCTTTTGATGTTATTTCAAATTATGTTCTTAAATTAAGTAGTTCAGGTGTTGAATCTTGGTTTTATTTCTGTTTTCTCTGTTGTCTTTCCATTTTCATTTAATTTATTCATGTATTTAGTTCGGGTTTTGTTTGAATATTTGTTAAACCTTTTTTGTGAACAAAATTATTTTCCCTTAAATTTTAGCCTTGTTTTCATTAATTTTTTTATTTTTTCTGCATTTATGTCTCCTACCTTATTAATCTCATGTTATGTTTTTATTATTTTCATTACGTTATCTTCGATTTTCCTTAGCTTGAAGATATTTTATGGCTAATTAAGTTATAATTATGAGATTGGAATTAGGATTTAAATGAGCATGGTAATTTATGCTAGGATTAAATTGGAATTCAGATTTAATGCCATGAATTAAGGTTTAATTCATAGGATTGGCCATGTTAGATATAATTTCTAGTTAATTGCTAAGTTTTAGCTTTTGATACGTAATTTTCATTAGCAAAATCTATAAGTCGCGTTAGGATAATTGATTTTATAAGTGAGCTTAATCAATTAGTCCAGAGTTCCAATTCTTTTGATCTTGTGAGCTCATGGCCTTAGCTAGTCGTTCCTTAGTTCTTAATGTTGTCACGCTACTAAATCTAGAAAGCTTATTTTAGGTTGTCACATGATTAGGAGTAAGTTTTGTATAATTTAAGACTTATTTAAAATTAAACTGAGTACATAAGGGCTTGTTTATATCTATAAGCTAGTATCTTAGGAATAGCACAATTTACATTTTTTTATAATTGATTGTAATTCATGAATCTAGATAATATATTTTTCCCAGCTTTTCATATTTTTATTTATTTCGTGTCTTGTTGTGTTATTATTTATTTGTTTTAATTTTGTTAGTGTCTTTTAGTTCTACTGTTACATCCAGGGATTTTATTTTATTTTTTTCTTTTGCACAACATTAGGAATGGATGCAAACACAACCAGTTCTCTATGGGATCAACCTTGACTTCCTTTACTACATAGCTAATGAGGTTGATTAGGTATTTTATTATTTAGTGATAGCTAACTACAAGCTCCCACCACAAACCTCCTAAAATAATCTACATTACAAAAGCATATGTTTTTCCTCCTAAATTAGTAACTCTTGTGGGACTAAACAAATGCATATAAAAAGTTCCAAAGGTTTAATATATGTTACCAATTTTTTGTTTTTGAAGGAACTCTTAATTTGCTTCCTATTTGGCAAGCTTCATATACCTTGTCCTTATCAAATTTCAACTTTGGCAAGCATTTGAATATGAGCTTCACGCTTGCATAAGTTAATCTCATATGCCACATCCAAGTATCTTTATGTTAATGCTATTTTGCAAAACTATCTAACTAGTTTTACATTCAAAATTGCAAGCATAAGGAGTGTAATTTGTAGTAAAGAACGGACGTCAATCCCACAAGGATTGTAGCTTAGGCATAACTTAATTTAGGTTATGCTTTGGTTAAGAACCAATTTCAATTAATAAAAAACTGAGAAATAAACTAAAGCAAACAACTAATAACAAACAAATAATATAACAAAAGTGCAAAAACTTTGGATTTCAAGATTTAGGATTAGAGATCACTTTCTCTCTAACTTGTCTCCCTCCTACCTTGTTGATTAAATTATGCCTCACCTAAGATGTCCTAATATTTCAATTACCCTCTTTCAAGGTGTAATTAAATGTCCCTAGCAAAATTAAATGGAGTTGATTAAGCAATCTCTCAATCTATAAAATCAGTCCACCAATTTAACTAGCTATAAAGTTATCTTATAAGTAATCAACTAATTAGTCAAGATCTCTTTATAACTAATCAATTAACTTGATGAAATGCAAGTCTATAGGGTTCTAACTCTCATTGTGCATCCTTATACAAATTACCTAACTCAATTTCTCAATATATTGTAAAGTATAAGCTCAACATTCATTAAAAGCATCATTCATTCAATTTAACAAGATAGACGTTCAACAAGTAGTTCAAAAGTAATCTCTACAATAAAGTTAGCCCCTCATAATGTCATTAACATCCCCAATAACCATAAAATTCATAATAAATATGATAGAAAAGAAAAAGAAATAAAAATTAGATGAAATAAGTTTATCCTCCTCTTTGTCCCAAATCTAGAAAATTTGGGTGTTGATGTGTTTCTTACCAAAAATGGAGTGATGATCTTCATAAAGATGAGTTTGATTATCTTTTTTTCTTTTTTGGTTTTCATTGGATTTAATTTTCATTTTCATTTTATCATGGATGTTCTAAACATTTGCATCATGTATAATTTCTTTGTATGCTTATGTTTATTTTATTTTTATATTAGTTTATTAATCTTAATCTAATCATTTGGCATATTATTTTATTTTACAATGTTATTCAAAAAAGGAAACAATATTAAATCTCTTTTCTCTAAAACATTTAAAATCACATGGGATAGCATTCTCTCACATCCATTCCTACCTTTATACTTCAATTTTCAAGGGAGTACTATTCTCTCTTCCTTTACATTTATTATAATCTATCTTGTTTTTAACCCTCAAATTGATGACAATTTGGGGGGGTAGTCTTCTTACCAGCTTTTGTATTTTATCCCTCAGATGTTATGATCGAGTTACTCTATAAGAACGTGGTCAAGTATTTCGAAATTCCTACAGATATTATAAGTGATCGAGATGCTAGATTTGCAGGCTAATTTTGGATATTCCTTTTTAATATATGGGGTGCGATTTGAAGTTTTCAATGAAAAATTACCTATAAATAGATGGCCAAATAGAGAGGATCAACAGTTTGTAGAGGAGTACCTACAACATTATATAAGAATGATTCAATGTAATTGGCTAAGTTTACTTGATATTGCATAGTTTTACTAAAACTTGCACAGATCTTCTGCTACGAAGAAAAGTCCCTTTGAGATTGCGTTAGGTCAACAACCTCCACTCCTTTTGAAATTGCTCAGCAAAGGATAGGTGGAAAGTGTTTTGCGGTGCATAAGTTTACCATGGAGAAGCAAAAGTTGTTGGACGAGGAAAGGGACAATCTTTAAAATTTTTCTCAATCGATGAAGAAACAAGTAAATCTTTAGAAGAGACCATTAAAGTTTGGTATGGGAGACAAAGTTTTATTAAAACTAACCTCGCAAATTTGGTAAAAGATCTCGATAAGCAAATAAATAGAGGATGAGTGCTGAAATATGATAGACCATTTAAAGTGCTATACAAAATGGGGAAATGACATACAAATTGAAATTGCTTGAGCGGTTAAAGGTATACCCTACTTTTTATATTAGTTTTCTTAAACTTTAGTATGAGGATGCATTAGATCTGAATAAAAGTTACGTGAAGCGAGCTACACCAGTTATAAGGAAACTGATTGAGGATTAAATGGAGAAGATCCCAAATCATTAAAAAATGGGTCAACATAAGAAGAACCAAGAGACTGAGTTCTCAATTCAATGGAAAGGATATCCTATCTCGAAAGCTACATGGGAGAGAGAACTTTGTGGCAATTCAAAGATCAGGTGAACACTTATCTTTATACTAATTCAGCAAGGGCATTGAATTCATCTGGTGGAGGTGGTTTGTTAGACCCTTAAATTTCAAAGCACTTCTCAATAACGTTCAAGACTAGCTTTATGGAGAAGGTTAGCTGGATCACATGCATAAAAGAGGCATGAAAAACTTCTAAGGCAAACATGGATGAGTGGGATCGGACTTAGTGCAAATTTTGGTAAAGTCTCAGTTCTTGTGGAAATCGACTTGTCTAAGGTTAAGGACTTAATGGACTAAGCACTTTGCTTATGCTCAGATGAAGGGACCATGAGTAGCGGACTTGTTGTGGTAAGCATTAGACGGGCCAATGTGTTATGTAGGTTTCGACAAGGATCAGTCAGCATCATCAATAGATAGAGATTGTGGGGAGATCTTGGATGATGGGGTGACACTAAGAGGTAGAGTTGTAGTGGGACTCAACATCTGAAGATAGCAGAGATCTTCAAGGATAAGGATGTGAGTTTCTTAGTTAAATGTAAACTCTTATCTTGATGTTATCTTATCTCATCGGTTAGAGTCTTATTTTAATGGGAGTGTCATCTAATTGGCCAATTGAATATAATCTGATATAGATAGACTTGATCTTAACACAATCTTCGAAAGTTTAGTTTAATTAGGATTTGGATTGTAGCTTGGTTTCCAAGATAGAGTGCCTATATATAACTCATTCGAGTTTTACTCTCTTCATTCCATCTGAGAGAGCATTCCTTGTATTCTTTTAACGGAAAGTAATATAAAGGTTAGTTTTTACTATATCTCTCTTATGATATTATTACTTATTTTGTTTTCTTATTATTTTTATAGCATTTTTACTTCGAGTGTGTCAGCAAAATACTTAGAGGGTAGTTGAAGACTGAGTCTTACTTAAGAGAACTTAAGCAAAATTATTGTGTAAAGGGTGTTGACGATAGACTTCAGTAAAAGTTTGAGTTTTAAGAACTTTTATATCAACAAGCATAGTGATAGGAGAGTCACATGTTGCTTGCATTGCCTCATGCAAATGCAACTTATAATTGCCTCTTTGTAGGAGAGATTTAAACCAAAAGAGCCTTTTATACTCTGAAGCCGATCATTTGCAACCAACCTATTTGATTTCAATGTGTCG
>JAOXYD010224536.1:0-18624 GCA_028565735.1 Pinacopodium congolense
TTTAATATACTTTAAATAATTTTTATATACATAAATAATTTTTATTATAAAATAAAATATAGTTAAAATCAAAAGTATTTTTTATTTTTATATTACCAAATAATCTACTTTATGAAACTCTTTTTTTAAAAAAAATTTTTAAATAACAATTAAACAGTCAATTGTATTTTTAAAATAATTTTTTTCAAAAAAATTTACAAAAAAAGTTTCTATTAATAAAAATTCTACGGATTTAAACTCATTCAAACATACATTAGTCTCGAACAACGAAGTGGTACGTGTCTTATTTTGACCCCGACTCCTTCGCAGCGGGCTGTTGATCGCCACATGCCTCAATTTCGGCCGAGACCAATTATCTAGCACAACGTAAATAACACAAAGACGATAAGTATCCTCACAAGGCCTCAATTGCATTGCACGTGAAATAATATAAATCAGTTACCATAACATGCCAGTAACACATAAAAACATGGAATCCATGAAATGGAGTCACAAGCAAAAAAATGCAATTGTAATTACACATCATACATGACGCATTCCATGCACACTTAATATGATCAATAGCCCTTAAATAAATCAAATTTGTCAAAAATTCCAATTTATTATAACCTTAATTAGGGTCTGCTTAACTCTTCCCAAAGTAGAGATGTTGCAATATAAAAATACTTAATTGAGACATAAACGTAAACATAAAAACCCTTAATCGAAACATAAACAAACAATCCCTAACACCATAAATTGAAAAAAAAATTAATCAAGAAAATCTAATTGCTCTATACCACGTAAAATATGACCACAAACCACATAGATACTTTGAATGTTATTTAAATCCATTAAATTTGCCTTTCCTTCCCCTTGAGTCTAACATTAGTCAATCAATAGGCACATTGATTATCCAATAAGTCTGAATCAGCCTTAAGTATATCCTTATGAACGATAGAAAGTAGTATTAATTTTTCATAGCATCTTAAATTACTTCAATATTATATTTCTATTAAAAGATATATTTAAAATACTAAACAATATTCAATAGTCACAATAAATTTAACCAACATGCATCTTTACCAAAATTTCTCTTCTTCTTTTAAATATCACAAGTAAATAATCCTACACCTTCTAAAAATACAATATCAATCTCTAACTCAATCCACAATGATAAACAATCTTTCTAACTTATTAAACTCATTAAATGATCAAAGTCATAGGATTTAAAAAAACACAGAAATGTTATCCGTCACTTACCTATACTCCTTATTTTCATTTTTCAAAAGAAAGCCTTTTTCTCTAGTAGAATCTGAATTCTATTTATTCGTGTTACGAGATATAGAAATTGAATGCTACAAAAATGAACCCTTTAGCATATACTTTCTTCTTCTTCTTTTTTTAATTCATGTGTTGATTTAAGCCATTTAATCAATGAGTAGGTTATATATTTATAATATTAACTTATATAAAAGTATTATATATATAATATTTTTGTTCACTTATATAAGATAAATTCTATAAAAAAAATATATTTTACACAAAAAAAAGATAAGTGAAATCTTATTCCATTTCCCAATATATCCTGCTATAACTGGCCTTTGGCTATAGAAAATGCTGTAGAATATCTTGTTAGAACGAGGGAAATGCAAGGCTTTTAAGGTTCTAAAACATCTACTCTTCAATTTCTTACAAACTCATCCTAAAAGATCAGTGTTTTTATTTTTCTGTTTTTTTTCTAATTTCTCGTCTCTCCTCTTTCTGAAAGTGATAAGAAATAAAAGCGCTGATGGAAGCCGTTATATTCTTGAACAATTGGCTTTGGGAAAGCGAAGCTGATGATAAAGGTGATGATGTAATCAAGACATATCCCAACAAGAATAAAAGCAAAGCAGATGAAAGGCACTTTCATCAACCATATCCTGATAGAGGCCAAAAACTAAAGCAATTAAAGACCACTTTGTCCCTCCATGTTTTTGCTTCCGTATCACAACTCCATCGTTTTTCCTCATTTCTATATAATTTATAAAAAATGAATTTTTTTTGCGTTCATGGGATTCTTCCTTCCACATTGTAGTTATTGCCAATCTTAATAGTAAACCTTCTTACATCATTATTCATGTAATACTGCTACAAGCCTTTTGGTTTTGGAAACAAGAACAAAGAGAAAGGCTTAAGAAAGAAAGGACTCCGCATCCCCTTTCAGAAAGAATGTTTTTAGTATCAAAATATCTGTAGTGGGATGACACAAAACTTTAATAAAGAGAGGCAGGTATCAAATAGAGAAAAGAGGATGATGCTAAGGAAAAAAGTTAAAAAAACCTTATCCAAATACACTTTACACGATACACACAGCATCAATTTGGGCCCTCGAGGCGCCTATGTGAAGAATAAGCATTAGAAATGAGAAGATATCAGTCTTTTTATGTCGATACGAATTCATTCATTGGCTGGGACAGCTTTGATAGCTTCTTCCAGTTATCGTTCTTTGCATAAAGAAAAGCAGTCCTCAATCAGGAGAGTTCTTGAAACTGCAATGTTTATAGCTTAACCTATATTGGAATGAAATTTTAGTTTATGTTCTTGTACCTAGTCATTTGGTTGCAATTAGTTACGATATTATTAATTTATTTAATAAAAATATATAAAGTTAAAAGCCATAGAATGATTATTATGTGACTAAAATTATGTCGCGACTATAATTATTAGATTTAAATTACATCTAATTATTATCTCTTAAACTATTCTTAATTATGATTTTATTAAAACAAGATAAAATGAAATATAAAATTAATGCATGTTATTTTTCTTTCTTATAAAAACTAGTTGATGTCATTAGTACAGTATATTGACATTTAAACAAATATGTGTATGTTTATTGAAGAATAAGTTTATTAATTAACTAACGATGAGAATTTCGAATATAATATTATTTACGTGACTATAAATCTCTTCACTATGATGAGTATTTAGTTATTTATTACCCTTAAAATTATCGAAGTATCTCACATAAAAATTATTATATTTTAATAATGTTTATGATTTATTCTATTTAGGTAATTCAATTGATAGTATTTTTATATAATATAATTAATATAAAGATAATCGAAGAAATCAATAAAAGATTCGTCATCCTAAAATATTAGAGAAAATGTTTAATATTATCAATTAGTAATTATTTAAGAATTTTTTAATTGAATGAATGGATATTTAAAAAGTTATTTTCAAATATTAATTACAAAGTTAGTGATTACCCGCTACTAGTAGTAGTGATAACATATAAAAGATTCTCTAGATAGTCAGCTCCAAGATTGAAGCACCATTTTCAATTACCTTATGTTTAGCCTAGGATTACTCCTCTGTATAATTATGTTTCCATCTTTACTCTTGCATTTTCTGTATATAAAGACCTGTAAAATTCTTGTAATACACACAATAATCATCAAAAACCTTTTCTTATTCAATCTTCTTCAAGTAGTTGCAGGATTCTAATAGCCCATGTTTTATGGTTGGACATGTTCTTCCAAGTACTACCATAGCAACCAATGTATACCTCTTTCCCTGATTAACTCAATGAATTTATTTAATTTCTCAAAAAAATCAATTACAAATCAATTATGAATTTGTAATAATGAACATGATTGAATTTTGATAGACTAGATATTAATTTCATACTTTATATTTAGTTGAAATATTTAATGACAAAAAAATTAAATTATTAAATGTAAGTGTATATGAATATATTAAATCAACTATTTTGGCGTTTCTAATATATAGGTAGTCATAATATATTGTTAGACATTACTATTGATCTATGATCATACATTATTTAATTAAAAAATCAAATATAAATTAAAAATAGTTTTATTTATCTAATTATAATTAGTAATTAAAATTAAATTTTATAAGTATTATTAACATGCTAAGAACCTAATGAGTTATATATATATTGATCAATTAAAGATGAAAATTTAATTTAAATTAAACTAAATTTAATTGTAAAATTTAAGAAAATTTAAAGATCATATATAAGATGTTTCAATTATTAAAGTTAAACTCTAATTATATAATTAGATTTAGGACTTAACTATAATATATAGTTTGATTTAATCTAAAAGAGTTAGCAGTCCTTGTTAATTCTCTCTTCTCTCTTTTTTACTTTGTGAATGTTGTCAAGGCAATTGAATAACTTTATAGTTGAATCTTTTATTTAAAAAAGGTTTTACAAGAAACTTGAATTATGTTTGTCTTTAACGCTTTAATTTGTTTATTATTGTTTCAAGACATTCTATTAAAATGATTCATTGAAAAACTATAAAAGTTATTCTACTGCAGCCATAATATAATCTCGATTAATTGTTTTCAGGAGTGACACCACGGCCTTTTTTAATGGTTGACACGATAATTTCTTGATTATTATTGATTTGAAGAGTTTCAAGGCTTTGTAATAATTGTCATATGAATAATTGCACAAATTAGCTTGTGTTAATAGAAGTATCTCGTTTCTAGAAATTGCAATTATCACAATGAATCTTTTGTTTGTTTTAAATAAGATAATTGTCATATACAATGTTACTTATGTATATCTTCAAAAGAAAGCTGTAGATTAAGGTTTATTACTGTCTGCTTTAATTAATTAATAGTTGATTAGTTGAAAAAAAAACAAAAGCATATCGAGACCAATGTTTTAAAAATTGATACAGTACTGGTATCGATTTTTATCTTGAAATAATATCATACTGATATTAACTAGTATCGGTACCAATATCGATTAATTTTTTTAAATTATAAAATAGTCAATAAATTTTTTAAAATCTATAAAATAATCTCCGTATATATTATGCATCTCCTATAAATATAATTTCTATATGTTTCACACATTCAATTAATATAATAAATATAATACTATTTTCATACATATTAATATTAATTTTCACATATTGTTAAAATAAATCTCAATTTAAAGTAATATATTATAATACAATTTCTATTAATTAATAGAAATATTCTATTAATGGTAATATAGATTTCTATTAATACTAATATAATATAGTAATATATCCACAAGATTAAAAAATATTGTATTTATATAATATCTTAAATCCTAGTGATGATCACTAAATGGTTATGAAGAATATCTTAAATACTTAAGAAAAACAAAAGATATTTTCATAATTTATCAAAGAGTTGAACTAAAAGTGTAGACTTACTCAAATAGTAATTTTTAATTTGGCCAAGTTGATAGCGTGTCACATTTAAAGAACATCTTTACTGTAAATGACGGTATGATAAGTTTGAAGTGTAATAGAAAACCAGTCATTACTAACCTTACAATCAAGGCTAAGTACATTTCATCATGTGAGGAAATCAAAAAAGCTATTTGAATCAAGAAGGCCATCATTAACATGATCTATTTCTTAGTATTATTGAAACAATATTATCATGTTATGATAACAATGGCATTATTATAAAAAGAAAAAAAGGTTTTATTAATGATTTAAGTATTTATTCAGGAAATTTTAGTCGAAGAGTGAAATAACATTATCATTATTTTAGAAAGAGTACCAATCGAAGAGAATCTTATTGCTCCTTTCCCTAAATCATTGTTTCAAAAGAGACATAATTAACATTAAAATTATATATGTATATATATATATATACATATCTGTGTGTGTGTGTGTGTGATTGCATGCGTTCGTGAGTATATATGTGTGTGTGTGCATGCATTTGTAATTAGGTTTAATGAGAATAGGCAATTCTTAGTTTATGTTAGTTGATTGTAATCTATACATGACATTATTAATTTATCAATAAAGATATTCTGTATCTTTTTTTAATTATATTTAATATTTAATATTTAATATAAAATTTTGTGAAGTATTACCGTATAGTTTGAAATTACAATATGACTATAATTATGATATTTAAATAATATTTTTAGGAATCATTCATAAATTATTTATAATTATGATTCCATTTATACGAAATATTAATGAAATGGTAAAACTAATAGACATTATTTTTTTCTTATGCAGAAAATAGTTGGTTCCATAATCTAAAATATGGTGGTACTTAAACAAAAATTTTTTATTTATTAGAAAATAAGTTCACTAAACTGAGGTTAACTATGAGAATCTCAAATAAAATATTACTTATGTATTTGTGCATCTCCTTACTATGACAATTATATAATTGCTCATTAAATTTGAGATTATTAAAGAATATTGTATTGCAATTATTAGTTTTTTAGCAATGATTTAGGAATTCTTTAGTTAGAGTAGTTTGATATTTGAAAGAATATTTTCAAATATCAATTATAAATCAATTACTAATATATTAGAACAAACATAATTGGATTTTAATATAGTAGATCTTAGTTTCAAACTTTATATTTAATGGAAACATCAGAAAATAAAAATATTAAAATATTCATTAATTATAACCATTCATATATAGGTGACCATAATAGGTGCGTGGTCATAATTTACTATTAGATGTCAATCTTGATTTATAATTATAAATTATTTAATTAAATAATTTAATTTATCAAATTATAATTATAATTTGTAATTATTATCAATATATTAAGAACATAATGAATCATAAATATAACATAATTAAAAAAAGTTAATTTAAATTTAGTTAAACTCTATTATGAGGTTTTAAAAACTATGGGGTTTAATTATAAGATCTTCAAATTTGTTAAGGTTAAATTATAATTATATAATTAAAATCAAAATTTAAAGTTAAATTTTGATTTTAATTGAAGGACTAAAGCCGTAGTCTTTCTCTCTATAAACACAACCACATTAAGAGAATTAACAATTCTTGTCTAACCCTCTTTTAAAAGTTAAGAGTTTACTTTCTGTATTTTATAAATACAAATAAAAGTTAGAAATTGAAAAGTGATTTTTCATTAAAGAATTTTTTTGACAGAAATCGATTTGAATTTATCTTTAACTATTTTTTAATTACCCTTTTGATTTTATTAAAGTGATCCGTTAAAGAGTTATAAAAATTATTTCACTTCGTGACTCCGCTGGAAGCAAGAAAATATTTATAATAGAAACATCCGATGTTTTGTGGGCTCTGTTATATGAGACACCGTAACTAGATATGCGCTTAACATTCGTTGTTGAATATTAAAGTGGTAATGAACTAATGATACATGTTAGCTGTTATTGGATGTCGCTATCATGTTTTACACTTTGACATTGCTTTTCACTGTCATCACCTTTGGAACCTAGCAGAAATTGGCCTTATTTCGCATGGTTAATTAATTGATGCGACAGAGATGACTGCAGATAAGATTTGGCACTTAGGACTCTCCAAATTTGGTATCGTTTAGCTCAAAACCAAAGTGAATCATTGCAAAGCTGGGAAAGATTGAAAAAGCAGGAAAGAGGCTAAGCAACATACGTATCCATTAGAAGGATATGTGGTCCTAAATTTCCAATTTCAGTTGCGTATCACCAACCATTCGAAAACTCTTAGATATATAAATGCACGCCACCACAACAGGTGTCCGACAGAGAAGTAAAAGAAGGGTCTCTACATGAAAGAGATAGTTAAACGACCAACTAACATTGAGGCAAAGTTGCATGAGCGGTAATCGGTTGGATAACTGGTAATCTGAACTTACATGCAATTGGTTAAAGTTCTTGATATGAAATTGAGACATTTTGCAACTTATCGTACCACCGGACATCACTACCCATGTGGGATTTTCGGCCTCCGAAACTGAAATTCACTTTCATATTTCAAAAAGAACTTTTTCCTCTTTTGTGTGATGTTGAGACAAAAAGTGGACGGTAAATTGGGGTCCCCGTTTGCCCGGCAAAAGAAGTAACCTCTTGGAAGCCCAATTTCAATTTGGCTCACACTGTTGCCTCCACTTCGTCTATCTAATCTTTCTTTATTCTTTTTTCTTCTTTTGTCTACGTACTTACACACTGCCATTGCGTTGACTCTTATTATTACAAGATCATAGACCAATCAATTGTCTATTTTATTATTACAAGATTTGTTCTCGTTGCTGTTCATTAATATTGCTTCTTCTTTATCTATCTTATCATTTTGCTTCACATTTTAAATCTTCCCTTTACCGGGCAACTTGTCTTGTTTTTTCTGTTCATGATACTATAAAACAGCTCATACTTACACCTTTGTTTCTTTTCCAACAAAGTAACCAAAAACAGAATTGTTGTGATCAAAGTTTTAAATTACAAATTACAATATATATCACAATTACGAGCTTTTATAACAATCAGGATGATACAATCACAATATTAGTAATGTGCATACATTTATTGTAAGTTAAAAAAAATAAAATGGACTATAATTACTATATCATGATCACAATTTTATGATGCCCGATTTAAAGTTGTGATTGTGATTCATATTTAATAATTTTTTAAAAGATTAATATTTATTATGCCTTTCTACTATAGATCGGCTATGTCCCTTGATTTAGTCATTCATTTAGAACTCATACCCATTTGGTATCATTTCTATTTTTAGTTTTTAGTTGTTATTTTTTTGTTACTGTTTTTTATTTTTATTTTCTGTTTTAGTTTTTAATTACTATTTTTGGTTTTTGTATATTATTTTATATTATGATTTTCTTTTTTTATTTTTAGTTGTTGATTTTTTGTATTATGTTATTATGTGTATTATTACCTTTTACAAGATGTTAACTATTATAAAAAGTAATATTAATTTAGAAAAGACCCAAAATTTTCATATTTACATCACTAAAATATGTAATGATTATAAAAATTATATAATAAAATAGTAATAGTTGCAATTAAATTTTTTTCATAACAATTTATATTAGACCATAAAACTTCAAATGCAATAGGAAAATCTTTAATTAATATCAAGATTATTAACGAAAAATGAATAATTTGTCATAAACTATTTCCATAATATTTTATAGTCAACAAAAAATAATCAAATTTACATTAGTAAATTCTTTAATATTTATAAAGATTATAAAATCTTTAATAATTTATTAATTATTAATTTCACTTAATATTTTATAGTAAACAAAAAATAATTAGATTTACATGAGTAAAATAATATAAATAAAATATTAATAATTGACATCATTTCTGATAGTAAATAAAAAATTTGAAAATTTACATTAATAAAATATGTCATTAATTTAACAATAAGTACAACGATTACGATTAACTTATTATAAGTGCATTATAAAATATATTCAATTTAGTTATCATACATTAATCAATTAGACATAATTAACATTAATACATGTCTGTTAGTAACAAAGTTAAATAAATGAATCAAATGAAATATGCATGAAGTACGAATAGAATGAACTCACAAAGCCATGAGTTACATAGTTACATACACATCAAGTTACATAGTTTAATTAAGGTATAAATACATCAATATACATAAACATCACGTTGATCACTAAGAATGTTGTCAAAGATAATCAGTCCACATTTGTTCAACAATTGCATCTCGCAATCATGACATAGCCCGCACTTGTACAGGGTTTAAACTATACTCGACTTTTTTATCTTCAATTGCATGGTGTTGGTGTACATTTCCTATGGACAATCAAATAATTCATCTTCCTATCTATGCATTCTAATAAAATTATGAAGAACATAACAAGCCATGATAATGAATTTTTGCTTCCCTAAACTATATCTAGGCATGTTGGACAGAATAGGAAATCTTACTTTTAAAATGTCAAAACATCTTTCGATAACATTTCTAAGTGATGAATGTCTGTAGTTAAATAATTCTTCTGGATTGGATGGTTGTTCTCATCTTCGAAAATCTTGTAAATGATATCTTTCACCATAATACGGTAAAAGAAACCCTTGCCTGATAGCATATCCATAGTCGACCACATAGAAATTATCTAAACATATTAATAAACATAATATTAATATATTACACATTACATAAATTGAAAGAACTAACCATGAAATTCAAATATGTAATACCCTACAGAGGCACTGGAAATTCGTAATCTGGATTTGTGACTACTTCGAACAGAATTTGGGAATCATTAGCTGTATCCTCCCACCCTGTCACTACATAAGTGAATCGCATGTTAAATGAACAACAACACATGATATTCTATGTTGGTTCATGTCTTTGTCCTTATATGATATTTTCTTGTCTAGGGCAACACTTAAATAGATATGCATCCCATCTATTGCTCTATCGCAATCCTACAGAATAGAAGAATTCGTATATGATGTTAATTTACTGTGATTAACAAGTTTTAATGACAAGGAAAAGTACAAGTATACCTTGAAATAAGAAAAGTATTTGAGATCATTTTCAATCTTAGGAGGTATTATGTCAAATGAGGGTGGAATAATAAATTTTCGTACCACCCTGTTCACTGCATGTAAGACGTGTCAAAAATGCTCTGAAATTATCCAAGTAGAATGTTGGAAACACTTAGCATTAAGTCTTGATGTGTGACTATGACCGATCATCATTAAGAACATTGCTATTTGTTCTTCCACAGTCACATTCTTTGTAAGATGTAGTCCATCATTATTTGTCAGCTCTGTACACAGTTCCATGAAAGTAAACTTAGACATTCGTAACTTCTCGTTGATTCTAACAGGGTTACCATTTAGGAGCTCCAGCACCCAATCATGTCTAGTAAGTGCTGAAGTTCACCATGGTTGCTTTCTTAAACGATAAGATTTTGTTGCCATATAATTTACAATGGCAACACCAACTACTTCCTCTTCTGAATTAAGAGCAAGATCTGTATCTGATGTCATTTATCTACAATATCAAAGTATAATATGATTAATCATCACTTTTACCAAAACGTCATTTTAATTAATTTATATATGATAAACATCATTCTTGGAGACATCTGAAATCAAATCAATGCCAAGCACACATACCACACAACAATCCAAATCATTTATTTATAATAAACAATCTTCCTAAACATGTAGATATAACAAACGCATGATGTTTATGAAATCCAACAACTAAACCATGCATACATATAAATCCAAATATGTTCTAGAATGAAAATAAGCCAAATATAACCCATAAGTAAACCAATTTTAAGTACACAACAAAACATTTAACATCTACATAAACTTAATGAAAACCAACTTCCTCTATTCCGACATTCTCATGAAGACATTCCGTATCACTAGATTCTCATGAAAATATTTCACGGCTTTGGCATATTGTGCTTCCTCCACTGGCAATCCATCTAACACATCCAAGACTTGCATAATGTCATCACATACACTCTCTCTCGCTCTCGTTCTCTACCTCCAGCACTATCCATAATAGAAGATGTTGAACGAACCATCTTCTTCTCATATAGTTCCAAAATTTTCCTCGAATTATCTATTATTGACTTCATAAAATCTTCAAGCATTGATGTCCCCTTCTTCTTACCCTTCTTCTTCATCAGCGATTTCCTTTCTCTCAAACTTAAACCAGCAACTTCAATTTCCACCCTATTCGATGATTTCTCCTCCTCATCGTCAAGCATAAGTCCTGTATCATCACTAAATAAGGGAGTTTTGGTTGAAGGATGCATGTGCATCCCTATTGCAATAGTATCCCCAAATATGACACATAAGTCTTGAAATTTCTTGCAACCCTTTCTTTTGAACCTGTGAGCCATTTTGGGCACTTGAAATAAAATATAATTTCTAATGACATCCCATAAAATAGAACCTAATCAGAGTCTAATGAATCACATGCATATACCTTAGAAATATTTTCCCAGCATTCATCTTTTGCAATCACTTCACCAATAATGGAGTTGTATCTAATACTGGTTTCTCTAATGAGGTTCTTGAAAATTTGCATACGCGTCCTAAGCCCATTGTACTTATTCTTCAGTTGTGTGTCAACATAATCCTTTCATAATTTCATTTTCAAACTAGTCTTGATATTTTTCCAACCACTTCTAGAAAATATTGTGGTCATTATGTTACCTTTTTTTACTTCCTCGACCATAAGTTATATCAAATACATCTCTATTTGATTAGTCCACATTACATTCTTGTCACTTAACTCAACACAAGCATTAGACGTATTGGCATTGCTATTATCTGCCATGACTACAAAATATATGCATCTAATTAACTAAAAAATATAGACTTTACTTTATAAGCAATTCTACACAGCAACCACAGTATTCTATGTTATGAAAAGTTTGCAACAAAATAAAAGTTGCAGACAACACATAAAACATAAACCAAATCCAGGTAAACCTAATTTCACAAGCAATTCTAGAACAAAAATGGATCAAGTAGCAATGACAACACCAAAAACCAGGACAATATAAGTTCTTGGACAACAACAAATGCAAATACAGGTAGGAACATACACAATTATCAGTTGTATTAAATCAAAGTCTACCGAAGCAGTAGTCCAACAACCATATTTCTAACACAAAGCAACGACACATATGCAGATAGACCATAAGACAATATACATTATACCCAAATCCCACCAAATATCTAACATCTTAACCTCCTCTGGCCAAAAAAACAAGAAAACCATATCTAAAGGCGTCACATACCTAGTTGGAAGCTAGGGGCTTCACCGATGGCTGAAAATCTGGAGTCAGAGACGATGGCTGGAGATGGCGACCTCGACTTTCAGCACTGCTGGCAGAGAAAGACACTTCTTCTGGCTGGATTTGGTGGCATTCACATCCCCTAGTATGCGCCTTGTTTGTTGGTAGTGGAAGCTCATCTGGACGGGGAGGACTTGCGACTGTGGAAGGGTGACACTTCCAGGTGTGTCACTTCCTCTGGAGCTTGGGAGATGTTGACAGATGGAGGACAACGTCGATGGTAGCTTTTTGTTCGATCTGGCATTAGGGAGACCAATGAAGGTTTGGTCAATGTGGGCTACGATCTAAAAGATGACTATGGGGTGAAGGGATGCTTTTCTTTTTTGCTCTGGAACAAACGTGTTTTACTCTTCTATTTTAGCCAATTTGGCAACAAAGGTAAATAAATTCACCCAACACGTTTTTGTCCTAGGTTTTTGTTCTTAATAAAACAGAAATAAGAAACTGCAACCTGCAGTAATACCAAACAAGGCCTCAGCTTTCCGTTTTTGTTTTTGGTTTTTTTTTTGTATTAAGTTTGTGTTTTTTTTGTTTTTGTGCTATATTAGAATGTTGTTTTTTTTTTGTTTCTATACTTTTTTTTTCATTTTTTGTGTTTATAAAAATAGAAAAGCAAAACTAATTTTCAAAGCCAAACCAAACAGCCTCTTAGTGTTTAAAACGTGGAATGTAATCCTTTAAACTTTCTTTCACTCGTTGGGTTATTGATATCAAATAGACAAAATCTCTAGACCTGTGCTTATCGATGACAAAGTGTGATATAAATTTTATAGTTAACTATTGTAAGGAAACTATTAATGCTAGAAGCAAGGTTTAGAACAGTGATTATGTTAGACTAATCATAGTAAAGGAGAAGGCTTTGTATTTTATGGTATAGGATGCATTATATAGGTTGTTACAAAAGTTTACTAGGTGACCGAACTTTACCGTAAGCACACCTACCTTTGTACGATAATCTCACTTAGGTCTACTTAAAGAAGACTCAATATTTTCACATGAATGTCGCCAAAAAAATCCATTAGCCCTAAAACACTTCACATACACACTCATATTTAAATGTTTCACTCACACACTCGAAAATTACACAAGTGTAGAATAAGAGAAAAAAAAGCAACAAGAGATAATATATGGTCAAAACCAACTTTTCATTAACTCTCACAAAATGTCAATAAAAGGAACAAATACCTCATGCTCAAAACACTTTATAAGAACTCTTTATATGAATCCCTTATAAGAGAACTCCCATAAAAGTTCTCAACTCTCTAAGTTGTCTCTCTTCCTAAATTTTGAGTAAATGACTAAATACCTAATAAATTAAGATCTCACTCTAATAAGCTATTTATAGACTCTCTTACTTGGAAAGTAAGTATAAGATAACTAAGAATCTCCTCAATCCTAATTTATCTCAACAACTAAAGATCATATCCCAATCAAATTGCACCACATCGATTAATAGGAAGACATCCCCTTCTTAATAGAACTCTTTTAAATGGTTACAATGCATTATAATTTAACAAAGATAGAGATTACATGCCAACTAGGATAAATCTTCCATGTCCGTAAAAATTCCCATAATATTCAAAAGTTCAGTCCTACATGGTCTCTAACTCTTTAGAAGTTGATGCTTATATAAAGTGATCTTCACTTAATCTCACCACATCATCGAGTGCCACATTATTTCTAATTGCCACATCACTACTGATACGTTTTCCAAGTCACCAAGGCCTATTCGCATATAGATTTATCAATGCACATTCATGGATAGGTCCATCTTCTATGATTAAGTTCACTTATGATGCAGTCTTGTTGTTCCATTATTAAGTATAAGTCATAATTCAAATTAATATAAAACATCGCAGATTTTACATACGTTTTACTGGCCTTACCAAAGTCAAATGCCTACGCACATTCTCACTCTCGCATGCCTTCGCACATTGCTCTCATAGGATCTTGCATGCCTTTGCGTATTCTAGTGCATCCTCGAGTCTCTCTTGACTTAATTTGCTAACTGTGCGCAACTTCACATTCGAATCTTGTGTCTCGTTGAAGATTTCTACTAATGAGCATCTATAGGTGCCTACGTGTATTAAATTTCACTTACTTTTGATATCTTCACCAATTCTTATCGCATTGCTCATCTACTCTTTACTCACCTACTTGCAAGACTTTGCCTTATTCCCTTGTCAACACGTCTTCCTTGTGTTAACTCCCATACCAAGTATTAGCCAAGTCTTGTCAATACTGGCACGATCCCGCAGGTTGGACGTAAGGGTTTAACATAGATCCATAAGCTCTCCTTATCAATCAACATGATCCATATAATTGCATACATCATCATAAGTATACAAGGTTTGCATGTTAAACTTGATCATTAGGGATTTTGCCAATATATTGAGTATTAGCGCACTATTAACTATCAAAATTTCCCCTCAGATGCCCTACTCTAATAGTGATTGGATAAGGTCCTTCTAACTATGCTTTTGAGGTATGAAACTTGAGCATTTATTACTTAGATCAATTTTGGGATTTATTATCATAATTTTAAAAAATAAAAATTGGAATGATTTCAATTCTGCAAAAGGTGAATTGTTGCCTTTATTGGCTTTCTTATAATTTAGATATGTTATTTGGGAATTAATTTATTAGGAATAAGGTTACACAGTTATGGTTCATTTACATTGACATATAATTGAACTGAAGCAATAGTCTCATCGATGTGAGCTCTTAGGGAAGATGTATCTGTTATCCCTAAAATAACTTTTATTCGTTGAGCGACCACCCTTCCACTCGGCTCCGTCAGATCATTAAGGCCAACTTTCATCCCTGCTCGATGAGTGAGTCTTGTGATCAAACTCCCTTCTTCTCCTTTTCTATATTAGTTGCCTGATTTATTCATGAACCATCAAGATTTCAACAGTTTGATCTTTAACCTATTCATTGGTTTAAGAGGCGTTATGAATATTAGTTATTCCAATAACATTAGCAAATAAATTACTTTTATAGTTGTCCATTATTCTTTTTTACGGTGGTGATAGTTCAATTATTAAATTTTCTAAAGTGAGAATATTAGAAGATTTCAAAAACTTCTCATAAATAGTGTAAAATTATATAGCATGAATTTGGAGTAGGCTTATTAGGTTAATTTCAAGTCTTACAAGTCTGTAAAAGCAACTATTTAAAGGCTGAAGCATTCTTGACAAAGACAATATGATGATCAAGTTAATGAAAATTGAGGGGTCTTAAATATGTATGAAATTTATAATTAAAATTATCGTTAATGGATATAAGCAATGTTTAAATAATCAAACTGAATCGACTTATTCAACTAAGTTTATTCAGAACTAGTCGGTTAATCTATTCATTTAATATAAAAATATATGAACTTAAAAATTGACCAAAATGAAATCTTTTGTTTTTGTAAAACTCATCTATAATTTAGGTTTTTATTTTCACGCATTCTCTCCCTCTCCCCTCTGTGTGTATGTGTGTGTGTGTGTTTACTTCCTCCATCATAACCCATTCACACGTGCTCATTCTCTCTCTAGCTCCAGGGTTTTCTTATCTAGCTTAACTTGCCAATCATCATGCTAATTACTTAATTAACATTAGTTACCATAGACACCATTTAATTCCTTATAAGTTAACTTATGTTAACGTCGTCTTGGTTATGTTTTGTACCTTCGACTTAATAGTTGTTGTTTTGCTCCAATGCCTATTGTCATTTGCTATTTTATTCCAAATCTATAAGTCCATCATTTTCTTTTTGTTTAACTATTGAAGGAACACCAATTTACTCCAAATTACAGTGTTTAAAATACAGTATTTCACGTTGCTCTATATTTAAAATGCATATTTATGTTCATTGTTTTACTGTAGATTTAAAATATAGTGTTCCATTGTTGTTCCAAATGTAAAATATAGTGTTTCATTAGTACCATTTAAAATACAATGTTTTTTTGTCTAGATTTAAATTGTAGTATTTCAAATAAAAAATAAAATCTTAAATATATTATTATAAAGTTAATTAATATATTTATATATTTTTTAGGTTGACTTTATAATGAAGAACTCTTAACTATTAAAAGATTCGAGGAATATAACAAATTTTAATCATAATAAGGTTGATCTAGTATTGAATTATTTTTCCTCTACTCAAACATTTGATGAAAATACTCAATATAATTATATGTTTTGTAATATAACATTTAAAAGTAAAGGAACTTATAAAATGAAAAAATATTGATAATGTAAAGGGTAATATTATTTTTTGTAAGAAAGCACCATTTTATATATGCAAGATCATTGGAAATTATCTAAAAAATAAGTAAAAATAAAAGAAATGAAATGATTCATAATATTTCTTTTGGAGATGGTGAAGTAAAATAAATATTAGATAAAAGAAAAAGAAAAGATGTTATTGATATGGATTTGTTTTCCTCTAGGAAAAACTCTTAGTTCTTAATTGAGTTTAAAAAATATTTTGCATAATAACAACACTATTTTTTTGTTGTAAATGAGTTTAAGTTAGATATTTTTATCATTCTTACATTCATTTGAATGCTTTAAATTTACTTTATTTTTAAGAAGTAATAGATACTATTGCAATAATAGGTTATGTATTCAAGATACTTTCTTATTATGAAATTCATATACTTTCACTTCAAGATTTGAAAAAAGAATGTTAGTTAATTATGGATTCAATCAATCTAAATGAAAAACAAAAAGATGTGCTATTATGGCAAATGGTTGGACTAATAAAAAACAATGAACTTTGATTAATTTCTTGATTTATGATAATGTTAGAACAATTTTTAGCAAGTCTGTTGATTTTTTTAATGTAGTAAAATATGTTGTCCAAATTATTTTCTAAAATTGTCAAGTAAGTTGGATTAAAAAATGTAGTCCACTTCATTATAAATAATGTAGCTAATTATCTATTTATTAGGTACTTGTTACAATAAAATTATGAGCGTATTTATTGGTTTCTATATGTTACTCCTGTATCAATCTCATTTTAAAAGATATTAGATGCATGGACTATATTTCTAGTCTTACTTTACAAGCAACTAAGATCATCATTTAAATTTTTTATTTTTGTTAAAAAAAGAATATTAGGTTGAGATTATACGTCTTGTTGCTAATAGATTTCAAACTATATTTATAACTTTAAAAAAATTTTATGATCATAAACAAATACTTCAAAATTTAATGATAATTAACCACAATTGAAGTTATAAGTTATTAAAGGGTAAGAAAAGGAAATAAGTTTATACTTTTATCTTAAATAATAAATTTTAGGATGTTTGTTTGACTATTGAAAAGAATGTAGCTCCACTTACATATTAAGGATTATTGACTCAAATGAAAAGCTATATTTGGATTATATATAACATGAAATGTATAAGGCTCGTAAGAAAATTATGAGTTCTTTTATAGAGAAGAAAAAATTATACAAACCTTATACAAATATTCTTGATTAGCAATGGAATATACATCTTATTCAAATGATCCCTTAATAGTTTGTTTTTTCAATCCTTATTATTTAGATAGTGATGATGCACGGATATATAATATGATGCACAACCTTTTTGTTATGATTAAATGAAAAGATATTTTTTTATTAAAGAATAATCAAATGTGACGAGTAAAATTAGATTGTTTTATGAAATTTTAGGAAATTTTAATAAACTATATGCAAACAAAAAACTTATGATTAAAAAAAGTAGTTTGGGAAATTTTCATAATCTTAGTTTTATTCTTTACTTATTAATAATATGGTTTAATATTTTTATAACTCTTAATTTAAAGATGAGTGGTGAAAATTGTTTAGTAAAAGTATTGCAATGATAATAAAACTTACAGTATTAATATAAAGAAATAAAATCATTTGGAGTACCAAAGACTTAATGACTTTATTTACATTATTTATAATCTAAAAGTAAAAAAAATATTTTATTGATTGGATTTCATTTTAATTACTTATAATTTTATTATTGATTTTATAATTGTTCTATTATATG
>JAOXYD010224547.1:0-18623 GCA_028565735.1 Pinacopodium congolense
AACTTTAAGAGGCAAAAAAACATTATGACAAGCATATTTACACCTTAATAGATCATAAACGGTTCAATTGCAACAACAAAAAATGAGATCAAATGGTCAGATTCAAGTAATGTGAACATAAGTGTTATATGTTAATTATATGATTACGAAATTTAGACTGCTTTTAATGATTTCACTTTGAAAACCAACATGATTAAGGCAAAGTGTACCTATTGAACAAGTAATAAATTGGAGTATTTTAAACCCCAAATGCTGATTCCACAAGGAAAATGGTTAATTACTAGGTTCATTAAATCACAATTATCTAGAAAAATTGAAATAATTTGATTAAAAACTTGAAATAATGCTAAACTAATCTAACCCGGCTTAAACACTTTCAAAATAATTTTTAATTACTTTTAAAAATTTCTAAAAATTACTAAATGTGAAAATTAGTTAATGATTTGGCGTTTGATTATTTAATTGAGCTTTTAAAAAAGTTAAGGGTTGATTTAAAGTTTCATCACAATATCAAAATAAAGCTATAGTTAAGAATTCGTGTTTTCTCCATTAATCTTAATATAAAGTTTGGTTATGCCTTAAATCAAGAGAATAGACTTTAATTTTAAGAAGCTAATTTTTGGATTTGCAGTCTAAGGTCTCTAACTCTGAAAAAAATAAAAGTTTGGTCATTTATTGATTAATTTGTGTTGTTTATTATGTTTTCCAATAAACTAAGGTGATTTCTCAAGCTTATATTATCTTTAACTCTAATATTAAGTGGCTAACTTAAAATTAGAACTTTCAGACCCTTAATAAATAAAAATCAAACCCTTTGACATGCCTTTAATCTCTTTTAAATCATAAAAACAATAATCCTTAGCAACAAAAATGATTTAGCCACACATCTTAATCAAAGCATAAATAATATACAACTTTAGCATCATGCCTTCACAAAATCGAAAATACTATAAAAATAAGTTTAGAGGTTACAAAAATATGTAAGTAAAGCTCCTAAACATGACTTGATCTCCCAGTTTGATTCTAGAATCCAACATAGCTCTTAAATCAACACAATCTTGAAAAAATCAAAGAGCATTAAAGAATGTAAGCTTAAGGATAATAACTTTGATTAATCTAAAAATGGAGCAAATACATAAAGATTCTAAGTTAGAAAGCCCTTAAATATGCCACAAACTCATAAAGAGGTCTTAATAGCAAGTTCAAATGTTTAGAAACTCATAAAACAACAATAAATTTGAACTAAAAGTGTTTGAAGCCTATAAGCTACCTAAAATAAAAGAAGAGAGGAGGAAGAGCCTCTCTCTTAAACTCAAATTTGATTCTCCTTGATTGAATATGTGCCCTGTTGTTTTTCTCTATTTTTCAACTCTAGCAATCTCTTACTTAGCACTAAAAGATAACAACATTAATGAATATCACGCCTAAGTTGCAATTGTAGAGATTTTAGGTGGATATGTATGTATGACCTTCAATATGATGGGTTGACTCGAGGTAATACGGCGCCCTGAGGTCCTGAGCCTGCCGTATTAGTCCTAAATCACCATTCTAATACGAGAGTCTTTATGAGCAATATAGGGGTTTAGCCAGACCCTCGTATTGGTTTTTGAAAGTGACCTTTTTCTTCTTTTCTTGCTCTAATCTTCATAATTCACCAAATAATCTCCACTTCCTGCAAATTAAACATTATAAAACACAAATTAGACAATTAAACCCTGAATTAGGGATCATAATTCAATAAATAATCAATAAAAACTCAATCAGTTTGACTCCTAACATGTTGCCTTTGGAAGTTTACCCATAAATGTCTAAAGTACTATTGATATTCATATTACTTCAAATCATTCTCAAAAAGTTGTTTTAGGCCTTATTTATATCTTTAAAAATAAATAAGTTTATTGCATTATTAAACTTAACAAACAAACATTTTAAATGTGTCTATGACTCATGAAAACTAATAAGTTGTTCCTGTCAATATCCTATAATAGGTTATCAAGAAGCCACTTTCATGCCTTTTTATTTTTCACTCTCATCACTGCCCATGTTAGTGGATAGTTATTGTTATTTAGATCTTTACCAATTACTATCAATAACTTCCCACTATATTAGGTCTTTAAATGAAAATTAATGCATATAATAGGCCTACAAGTATTGAAAAATCTAGATTTCACCTATTCTATACAAATATAACAAGAATTGAAAATATCATCTAAATCTCTAGTAGATAATGAACTCCTTCCCCATTAAGATCCTTAACAACCAAGAATATCTCCTCAATTTATCATATTGTGCTCCTTCTTCTCTAAACACTAATTGTAAAGCATGTAATTTTGTCTCTACATGATTTAATATTAGAATCATTTTGCTAATGATCCCTCAATACTACATCTTTTAATCCAAAAATATCCTAATTTAGACTACATTTAAAGTATGACACATAATTCTTTGAAATCCATCTATAATTTATCTTCTTATGTTTAAAAACTCTGCCACAATTACTAAACTCTTGGAATGTCTTAATTTAAAAAGCTTCTCCATTTTATACCACACTTATTAGTAGCAGTTGTCGTCGACTCACCAAATGATAAAATATCTAACATAACCTATCTATGTAGCTAGGGCAAGTTAGGGTCAACCCTACAGAGAGTTGGTTGAGTTTAAAAGCTATTCCTAAGGTTATCTAAAAGAAAAATAACAAAAAGAAAAACTAGAATAAAGCAACATTAAAACTAAACACAAAGACAATTAATAAACACAAAAGAAATAAATAAAAACACATAAAAGAAATAAACAAATGACAATAAAAGAAAGTTTGGCAGAAGATATATATGGGATTTTAGACTTATATTTGATCCCAGAAATAAATAAATAATGATAGTCTAAAATGCTAGCCTATAGGTTTGAACAAGTTCTCAAACCCTCTGTTCCACCTATTTTAGATAAATTCAATAAGCTCTGAAAATATTCCTAACTATACGATAACCTAGAATAAACTCTTTAGATTTAATAACACAACAGTAATAACTAAAAACGTATAAAAGAAATAAACATGCGACATTAAAAAAAAGTCAGGCATAAGATATATTCGGTATTTCAAACTTATAATTGATCCTAAAAATAAATAAATTGTAATTAGTCTAAGATGCTAGCCTATAGGTTTGAACAAGTGCTTAAAACCTCTATTTCACCTATTTTAGATAAATTCAACAAGTTCTGAAAATATCCTTAACTATTTGACAACCTAGAATAAGTTCTCTAAATTTAATGGCATAGCAACTTTAAGTACTAGGGAACAGCTAGCCTAAGCCACAATGTCGCAAGCTCAAATTGTGTAACTTAAAGAACTAGAACCCTAGGCTAAGTTGATTAATTTCACTGACAAAATCAATTACCATATTGCTACCTATGGAAATCACTAAGACTATTTTGTATCACAAGTTCATTCTTAACAATTAAATTAGAAATTATATCTAGGATGGTCAATCATAAGAATTAATCCCTAATTCATATTTACAATTCAATCCTAACTTAAATCACAAATCCCAATCAATTTCTAATCAATTCTCATAATTAATCATCTAAAATCCCATTAATACCTTCTAACCTAAGCACAGCCTAAGCTAACATCACAAAATTAACAAACATAAAAACTAACAATAATCATAACAAAAGAACAAAAATAAAGGGTTGAAAAATTAAGGACAAAACTTAGATGAACAAAAATAAAGCATTCCATACATTAATAACAACTAAAGGAAATAATAACACAACTAAAACAAATGCAAAAAAAAAAATCCAGCAATAAAAATAAGTAAAACAGAAAACATTAAAGACCTAAAACATGAACTAAAGGGTGCAATGATGAAAATAACAAGAAAAACTACTAAAAACAACCTAGAAAATCAAAAATAAAACTAAATAAAACCCTAAAAACTAAAGGAAGAAGACGGCTTAGAGATGGGTCATATGAAGTTGTCGACTCTTTATATATGGAGAGCCATTTAAAACCTTGTCTTGCCTACCCTAAAAAGAAACATTGTCGTCTTTCCTGATGACTTAAGCTTGTTTTGTCTTTTTTTCTTTAAAACCATATACTACCATCTATAAAATGTTTTAGGCTTTTTTTTTTCTTTTCTTTTCTATTTTCAAATGTTTTTTATTCTATCCTTTTTAATGCTTGATGCCGCCACTTGCCAAAAGCTTTCTTAAGCTTTAATCACCCTTTTTGTCTCCAACCTTGCCAAGCTATCAGATGTTACCACTTTTCACAAGGAAAGTTCCAAGCTTTCTTCTTTAAAACATTTGCTTGAATAAACGTTTCTATCTCATCTCCATAAAATGTTTCTTGTCTTTAGCTTATGACTTAAGAGAATAAGTCAGGTGTCCTTTCAATTGAAGCTTCCTCTCTATTTGCAAACCTCCTCTTGCCAAGTCTTTTACTTGTAAAGACTTCTTATCCTAGTGAAAAATGCAGTTGGCTCCCTCCTGCAATCTTTTAGGTGTATCGAGCATGTTTTTCCAAGTTATGAAAGCTAACTATTGCTAAGCTCCTCTCTTTCATTTTTATATGCTCCTTTTATAATGTGTTTTGCTCTAATTTCCTTTAAATCACTTCTAATCTTCTTTCTTTTCTCATATATTTATATCTAATAATTAAATCTGCATGGAAATGCAATATGAACACAAAATGAATTCAAATAGAGTTGAATTCACATTGAAATGCATATAAAAATATAATATAATTCAACCCTATCACTTGCATAGATTCCCCATCCATATGCCTTCTTGCGTTTTATAGTGGTCACCTAAGTCAATAAATGGAACATCTTCATTTGGATAGTCAAATTGATTATCTGCCACCTTCTCACTAAAGTATGCTATGTCACTACTTTTATAGGACTCTTCATCATTAAATGTTGAATCATGTAATTTCTTAATCATTTTAATTGGAATATTAATTGCATGATCATCATCATTAGATAATTTAAGGCACTTCACCCCATCTAAATACACATCAACTATCTTTATTGTTTTTCCATAATTTAGTTTATTAGTCTTCTTATATCATCATCATTTTTAAGTGATCTCAAACACTTTTCAAATGATTTATTTGATAATTTTTATATAAATTCTTATTGATTGCCCACATCCCTTTTTTTTACAGTTAACATAACTTCACTAAAGAAATATTAATTAATTCACTTCTAATACTATCTTTCTCCCCATTTTTATATTTTATTAATGCTCATTTTTGAAATAATCACTATACCAATAATTAAACCTAATTCTGGAACCAAAATGTCTTATGATTGATCTTTAATATCTAAAAAATGAAAAAACAAAACAATTTGATTTATCAAGGCTATTATAAGGCTAAGGTCATACAAGATAGATATATATATATATATAAGGAAGCCTTGTGTAAACATATAATAAAAAAAAAGTCATGTGTATAAAAGTAAGGCACATGAAAAATCCCTAACTAGTCCTTTTTAAACAGCATAATGGGAGTGGGTAAAATGAATCTTTGGATTCATATTAAAAATCATACCTAGACTAAAAATGTGCAAAATGCCTATTCTAACTTAAAATTAGAGAAGAGATCCTGATGATAGGTAACTAACCTCAAGTTATACTATATTTACGAGAAGCAGTTTGACTTTTTACATGTCCAAAAGCTAATAGAATCTTCTATTGATGCGGATAAGATACTAGGGATGAGGTGACTCGAATTTGGGGGAAGGATAAGGAAACATTAGTAGGTGAAGAAGGAGACAACATGCAGAGGAGGAGACAACAAGCAAAGGATTAGGAGAAGATGACAAATGAAGGAGGAGCAAAAAATGATAGAGAGTGAGAGACGAGCCCAAAAGGGGGGTGAAAGGAGATAAACATAGTTAATTCATTATATATAAAACAATGTCACTTTCTTACTGAACAAAATGACATTGTTTTGTTATTAAGTAAAGTCAGCATATTCTTTAACTACTAAATGGGATCACATTATTTTTTAATAAAAACCATGTTTTGATTATTAAATAGGGTCTTTTACTTCAAATCAACGTCATTGTAATAGTGAATAAAATGACATTGTTTTGATTATTAAAGTTAACAAATTTTTATGACCATAATGACATCATTTTGATAATGACTAAATGGATATTTTGATAATAACCAAAATGCTGTTGTTTTGGTCTTAACCTAGTAAAATCCAATGTGGAACCACGTGTATGCCATGTGAGCAAGTTTAGCTGATATTCTATTAGTCTACATAAGACAAAATTAGTCAAAAAATAATTGATAAAAAAATTTAAAACTTTAAGGACCTATTTGATAATTGTAAAACTGTAAGGACCTAAATAGTAATTGAACAACTTACAAAAATCCTAAATTAGTTTAACTCTTTTTTAAACGAATATAGCCACGTAAGTGAGTTATACTTGATAGAAAATTAATCCATGACCAATTATAACTTGTATCATCTATCGTACAAAATCATTATTAGGTAAACATTGGCTATATCCTAAATGATAAAAATTCATACGAAGGACTCTGGTGCCATTACCAAGATCACACTAAAATGAATTGCATTTCAAGGTTTAAGGCATTAAATTATGAACCAATAACTGGAGATAAAGAGTAAATGTGTTGTTTTAGGTGTTACCAAGATGAACATCTCAGTCATATACAACTTACTTGACTAAATTAGGGACTAAAATGAAAGACATACTAGAATTTCTACAATAATTCTAAAAAACCTAACCTCATGTGCATGAAAGATCATATGTTTTGGCTAGGCTACACAAAGCTCCCTGAGGGTATTTTCCCAACAAGTGAAGGCAACCAATAATTGGTAGCCCTTTTGAGCCTAGAAGTAGTTTCTTAACTGGCTATTTTTGTTTCCAAGCAATGCTTAAAAGATCAAAGCTAGTCCTATGAAGGATAGAGTAACTGTAACCCAAGCCATGAGATGGTATTATCTAACTTGATCTCCATCGATCATGCATAAAGGTTATAAGTAATGAACATGATCAATTTTTAGTTTCTAAACTAGAGGAGATATTTTTAGAGTGATGGAAATATACCATTATTTATTACAAACCCTTTCATTTACATTGAGTTCCAAAATGATGTCGTATTTTTTTTTGTTTTTTTTTTTGTGTCTATGTTCTAAACACATATCCTTCTCAACTATGCTTTAACTTGGCCAAGTGAAGACAAATTATTCATTGATATTAGCATTATTGAATATCTAAAATAGTTATATATAATCAGGCCAATTTAAATATCTTTTTTTAACGTTTAAATTACTATCTCTACCAGGATTCTTGGTAGATGAGGATGTCTTAGACATCCACTTTCAATAAGCCACATGGCTATTGGTGACTTAAACATCTTAATGGACCTTCATATAGTGCATAGTCTTAAATAACATCTTAATCAACATAATAATTGAAGCAATCTCATTATTAGATAATTTTTTGTATTGAAAATTATATCATAAATAAATATAAATTAATATGAGACCTTCTTTTATTGAAACATTTTTAAACTTAAATGCAATTTTACTAAGAAAATCATATTTTTTTTGTCGATTTATACCTTACAACTAGTTGGTTGGTTGTATTTGGCTGACATAATTAGTTGAAGATATTATTTTATCTTATAGATATATGTTCAATTAACTAATGTATAAGATGAAATCCACAAAACAAATTTACTTTGTAGATAAAATTATGAAAAAAAATCATAATTATAAGATTTATATTACAAATAAGTATTGTTTCTATATTACTCCTAATTTTTGTTTGTTAAAACTATACATGAATAGAGTATAAAAATTAGCATATATTATATTTTTTTCCTTATGAAACAAGTAGTTGATCTCACTAATTAATGTGTACATATAATTAAACTAATGTATTGGTACTTTTTTTAGGCCTTGTTTAGTTTGGCCTAAACAAGCACAGAAATCGATAAAGAAAACACAATTACCAATATAAAAATATAACAACCACAACACAAAACCACAATACACAACCCAATTAAACATCTCTTTAAAGAACAAATCTACTTAGCTAACTTGAGATGATAATTACATATAAAATATTAATTTTTTATTTATAGAAAAAATCATTATGGTGATTGTATGATTCATCTTTTAACTTGACATTTACAAAGTATTTTATATAAGACTTGTTATATTTTGATACTATTATGATACATTTTATTCTATAATAGTTCATTAGATAACTATTAGATATAATATAAACTATATGGAGGTAGTTGAAGGTATGAATTAGGAAGAATATTTCACTATTCTTAATTAAAAATAATTTGAGAAATCTTTGGATAAAATAGAATAATTTTTGAAAATATTTTTCAAATGATATTCAAATAATCAATTATTAATGATAAAGAACCAATGTGATGAGATTCTAATAAAATAGATATTAATTCCATATTCTATATTTTACTAAGACGTTGTATGACAAAATTAAAAGAAAAAATTATGTATAAAAAGTTAAGTCAAAATTATTTAGCATTCTTAATATCTAGATAATCAGGATGTGTCAATAAGTGTCAAACCTGATTTATGTATGTAAATTATTTAATTAGATAATTGAAGATAAATTAAGAGATTTTTATGTATCTAATCATAAATATAATTTATGACTATAATTTATATCCATTGCAAACATATTTAGGAATTTAATAGGTTATATATAAAGAATGGTTAAGGAGAGAAACTATAATTTAATTAAATTGGATTTGATTGTAAAATATAACAAGATTTATGACAAATATAAGATATGGACCGATATTAGATATCAAACCTTACTTGAACACAATTGGTATTTAACTAGAATTAGTTGTAATTTTAAATAAATTACAATTGGAATTAAAATTATGTTTCAATTTCATTAAATCCTATTATAAAAAGATTTAGGTTTTATAAGACTTGACACTCTTTTCTACGCCTCTCTACATCACTTATAGAGTTTTCTCAACTTGTTCATTTATATATTATTAAAAGTCAAATACATATATGATTACTTAGTTTTTACATAACTTGTGGATTTAATAAAATTCATATTTTATAATAAATTTTCCATCATACACGTAATTAGATCATGTCTCAAATTTCCAAACCTTTTCTCTACCAATGATGTTGATGAGTAATACAACTTTAACAATATCTATAATTTTAAGAGCAATAGTGCAACTATATGAAAGGTGAATCAGTGCCATTTATATCTAATTTCTTAAACGAACATAGCCAAGTAACTGAATTATACTTCATAGAAAATCAATCTATGACAAACTATAACTTGTGTCAACTTTTGTATTCAAAACTAACATTTGGTATGATGGAGGTTATGCCATGATAAAAGTAAAAAATGGTGGCCAATATTATTGGCTACTCTTTTATTTTTCGATGGATTTATTTTCTTCTTTCAAACTTTGCAGCTTCTTTGCTTTATAAGGCATTGTTTGCTCTCTTTGTTTGTTTCTTTTATTGTCAAAGATTTGGTTGCAACTTTATCAAAGTGGATGATGCAATTTTCAATAATTAAAGGCCATATTTTAGTTATAAATAGGTTGTAAGTTTGTATAGCAAATGAGAAACGGAGAGTGACAATAAAAAGAGAATAAAACTAGAAAAAAATTGTGTTTATTATGTGAGAGGTGTGAGACCCAAATTATAGTGTTTAACCAAGATCAAAGTGTATTTTGATATTGACGCCCTCTTTGGTGCGTGTCTTAAGTCTAGTATTTTTTAATCCCTTTTGTTATTATTTTTTGTTATTACCCCTATTTATAGTGTAGGGAGACTACTTGTTGTACTCATTATTTTACATAGTAGACTATTTACTGGTTTGCACCCGTGGTTTTTACTCCTCGATTTTGAGGTGGTTTTCTACGTTAAAAATTCTAGGATTTTGTGCGATTTATTTCTTCACATATTATTTTTCCATTTGTGATTAATTTATTTTTGGGCTTGCCATACTCAATATTTTTCTGGAGAATTATTTGTATTATTTTGCTAAGATAATATTATTATTAGCATTATTCTTTCAATGACTGGTATCGGAGTTATTTTCAATTAATTACTAGGCTTAACTATGGAGGAAAAGTTTAAAAAAATCACAAGTTTGAATTGCACAAATTACCACATATGGAGAAATAAGATGAAAGATCTCCTATTTATGATGAAGTTGCATTTGCTACCCAAAAACCAAAAGATAAATCTGATGAGGATTGGACTTTTGAACATGAGCAGGTATGTGATTTTATAAGGTAATTTATTAAGGATAATATATACAACCATATTTATAGTAAGATGCATGCTAGAACCTTATGGAATAAACTTGAGGAATTATATGCGTCAAAGACTGTCAACAATACATTATTATACCTGACAAAATTAGTACAGTTGAAATACAAAGAAGGTAGTTCTTTTGCGGATCACTTGAACGAATTTCAAGGGATTGTGAATCAATTGTCAGGTATGGGTGTCAGTTTGAATAATGAAGTTCTTGCTCTTATGGTACTTGCGCCATTGCCTGATTCTTGGAAAACTTTAAAAATTTCATTGACTAATTCTACTCCTAACTGTGTAGTAAGTATCGAGTTAGTTAAAAGTGGTATTCTAAATGAAGAAATGAGACGAAGGTCACAAGGTTCTACCTCTTTACAATCAGATGTTCTGGTTACAACCACTAGGGGGAGAAATCATAATAGATTTTCGAAAAACAATGACAAAAGTAAAAATTGAGGTAAGTCCAACAAATATAATAATATTAAATGCCACCACTGTCACAAAAAAGGACATATTAAGAAGTTATGCAGAAAATGGAAAAGAGACAGGGAAAATGACAAAAAGCGAAGTGATAATAGCGATGATGAGAAAGTGGCGGCTACAACTAAGCAAGATTTCCTTATTCTCTCTGATGTTGATCTGTCAACCTGGCAAATCATGAAACCAGTTGGGTGATTGGTAGCAGTGCCTCTATTTAAACAACATCTCGAAAGGATTTTTCACGTCCTACACTCCTAGTGATTTCGGAATTGTCAAAATAGGTAACGATGGTAACTCTAAAATTATTGGTGTTGGTAATATTTATTTAAAGACTAATTGTGGTGCTAGGTTACTCCTGAAGAATATAAAGCATGTTCTTGACATTAGGCTTAATTTAATTTCTAGTAATAAGCTTAATGAAAAAGGGTAATGTAACACTTTCCAGAATGGCTAATGGAAGTTGACAAAAGGTTCTCTTGTAGTAGCTCGAGATGAGAAATGTTTTATACTTTATTTGATGCAGGTCAAAATCTCTGGAAGATGGTTAATGTAGTGGAGAATGAAGATAAAGTGGAAATGTGGTATAAGAAATTTAGTCATATGAGCGAGAAAGTTATATCAATGTTAGTTAAAAAGAAGAACTTGACTGGGTTAAACGATGTACATTTGAGGAGATGTGCTCATTCTTTAACCGAAAAGCAACATAAAGTTTCATTCAAAAGCTCTACAGATCCCAAGAAGAAACTTGAGGTATTATAGTTAATACATTCTGATGTATGTGATCCATTTAAGACTATATCACTTGATGGTTTCCATTATTTTGATACATTTATTGATGATTATTCAAGAAAATTTTGGGTTTATCCTTTGAAGCACAAAAATCAGGTTTTGGATGTATTTAAGCAGTTTCATGCCCTAGTTGAGAGAGAAACTGGGAAGAAGGTGAAATGTCTTAAGTCAAATAATGGAGGCGAGTATATTGGACAACTTGAAATATATTGTAAGGAGCAAGGTATTCGATACAAGACGACTCCACCTAAGATGCCTCAACTAAATGGTGTAGTTAAGAGGATGAATAGGACACTTGTAGAGAGGGTCAGATGTTTGCTTTCATATGCAAAGTTACCAAAGTCATTCTGGGCACAAGCGATGAATACTATTTACATGTCTTAAACCTTTCTCCATATGTTCCTTTGAATTTTTATGTTCTAGAAAGGGTATAGTCAGGAAAAGATGTGCCTTATGATTAATTGTGATTATTTGGATGTAAGGCATTCGTGCATATTCCTAGTGATAAAAGGTCAAATTTTGATATTAAAACACATCAGTGTGTATTTGTTAGCTATGGTCTAGATGTATTTAGTTATAGGTTTTATGATCCCGTTAAGAAGAAACTTGTAAGAAGTCAAGATGCAGTATTTGTAGAGAACAATACCATAATGGATATTGATAAGGTTAAGAAGACGAGTCTTCCAACCAATGTTGATTCTAAGATAGTGCCTCTAGTGATGGTGCCTGGGAGAGTTGAAGGTCAGACTGAACAACTAGAAGTTGAAAATGCTCCCATACAAATAGATTCTGATGATAGTAATGAGCTTCCAGCTCTTAAAACTCAAGTTATGTTTCAATTACGAAGAAGTTCAAGAGGTAGACATCCTTCCACTTGGTATTCTTCTGACACTTATAAATTGAATTTGACATATAGTAAAGAACCAAAAAGTTATGATGAAGCTATAAGTGATGATCATAAGAACGAGTGGATTGGAGCCATACAAGATGAGATGAAGTATTTGCATGAAAATCATATCTTTGAGTTAGTGAAGCTACCTAAGGGTAAGAGAGCTTTGAAGAATAAGTGGGTGGATAGAGTCAAACATGAAAAACACTCTTCACGACCACAATACAAAGCTAAACTGGTTTTCAAGGGATTCAATCAAAGAAAAGGTATTGATTTTGATGAGATATTTTCTCCTGTTGTCAAGATGTCTTTCATTCGTGTTATACTTGCTATAACAGTCAGCCTTGATTTGCAGGTTGAGTAGATGGATGTGAAAACGACATTCCTACATGGCGATTTAAAGGAAGAAATTTATATGGAGAAACCAAAGGATTTTAAGATAAAAAGGAAAGTGGCATGTGTTTGCAAGTTAAGAAAGAGCTTATATGGTTTGAAACAAGCACCAAACCAATAGTATAAGAAGTTTAAGTCAGTTATGGGGGAGTAAGGCTATAAGAAGACTATTTCAGACCATTGCGTATTTTACTAAAAATTCTCTAATGATGATTTTATCATTCTTTTATTATATGTTCATGCTATATTGATTTTTGGTAAGAATGTTTCCAAGATTGATTATTTAAAGAAGTAGTTGAGTAAGTCTTTTACCATGAAAGACTTAGGGCCAGCAAAGCAAATCCTTTGTGTACGGATTATTCGAGATAAGAAAGCAGCAAAGAAGCTATGGTTATCTCAAGAGAAGTAAATTGAGAAGGTTCTTCAGAGGTTTAACATGGACAATGCTAAAGCGATTAGTTTCCCTCTTTCTAATCACTTTAGATTGAATACTAATCAAAGTTATTCAACTGACAAAGAGAAGGCAAGCGTGCAGCGAATTCCTTATTTTTTAGCAGTCGATAGTCTGATGTATGCTATGGTGTGTACTAGATCAGATATTGCTCTTGCTATTGGTGTTATCAATAGGTTCCTTTTTAATCCTGATAAGAAACATTGGGATGTTGATAAATGGATATTAAGGTATCTATGTAGGATTTCTAGACTATGTTTGTGTTTTGGTATTGATGCTTTAAATATGAAAAATAATATACCA
Organism: Pinacopodium congolense; assembly: GCA_028565735.1. Taxonomy (NCBI): domain Eukaryota; kingdom Viridiplantae; phylum Streptophyta; class Magnoliopsida; order Malpighiales; family Erythroxylaceae; genus Pinacopodium; species Pinacopodium congolense. Next base: position 13,630 of record JAOXYD010224547.1, read on the forward strand.
AGTTTGGGACAACTCTTAGGAAAAGGTTATGATATTCACCTTAAAGATCAATCTTTTAATAAGAGATCAAAGAAATAATTAAATAACAAAGGTGCTAATAACAAGAAGTAGGATGTTCTTGATTAACATCTAAAATGACGTTGCAAAATGTCTTTAATCATGCATCAAAGACTCTTCCTATCTTTGGCATCTAAGATTTGGGCATCTGAACTTTAGTAGATTAAAGTTTTTAAATAAGAAAGGAATGGTAAAAGGATTGTCTTCCATCAATCATCCTGATCAATTATGTGATGGGTGTTTAATTGAAAAGCATTCAAGAAAAAGTTTTTTAAAGGAGGTCACTAAAAAAGCCAATAAGTTATTACAACTCGTACACACTGATATATGTGGTTTGATTTCACCTTGTTTCTTTGGAAAGAATAGATACTTCATTCTCTTCATTGATGATTTTCAAGAAATATGTCGTTATATTTTCTTAAGGAGAAATTAGAGGCATTTGGTGCCTTTAAAAAGTTTAAGGCACTTATTGAAAAAGAAAATGGACGTAAGATCAAGTCTTTGAGATTTGATAGAGAAGGAGAATGCACATGAACAGAATTCAATAATATTTGTGAAGAGTATGGACTTCGTCGTCCTTTAATAGTTCCAAGATCTTCTAAAAAATGGATAGAGAAGAGGAAGAATATAACTATTCTTAAAAAGACTTGAAGCGTGTTGAAAAGTAAGAAGATTATTAAGGAGTTTTAGGTCAAAGTTGTGGAATGTGTAGCCTACTTGTCCAACCACTCACCAAAAAATAATGTGAAAGGAAGAACACTATAAGAGGTATATAGTGGACGTAAACCTGACATTAGTTACTTAAAGATATTTGGGAGCATAGCATATACCCACGTATCAAATAAAAGGAGATCAAAACTTGATGACAAGAGTGAGAAGTTCATATTTATTGGTTATGATCAAAGTCTAAAGGACTATAAACTTACAATCCTAGTAATAGAAAAGTGGTCATTAGTATAGATGTAAAGTTTGATGAAGAAGATATATGGAAAAGGGATGTTCAAAAAGACAATTATGACTTCCTTCTTATCATGAATTAAGACAAAGAAGAAAAGCAAGCAAATGAAGAAACACAAGAGCCTATTACACCTTCCACATCTCCAAGAGCATAATCTTATATTGACTCTCCACCATCATTCATAGAGGAAAGAAGGGCGTGAAAGGAAAGAAATTATAAGACATAATTTAGATAAATTATCATTAAAATGATTTAACTTTATTTTTTCTCTTTGTAGATTGTAAACAAATAGGTTCTGAAGAAGAAATCTAAAATTAAAAAATGGAGAAATGATATGGATGAGGAGATCAATGCCATCATAAAAAATGACACATGGGAGTTTGTATAGCTTCCCAAAAGACAAAAAGAAATTGGAGTCAAGTTGATCTACAAGGAGAAGAAGAATGCTAAAGGAGAAGTAGAAAGATACAAGATAAGATTAGTGGCAAAAGGCTACAAGTAAAATGTTGGCATCAATTATAAAGAGGTGTTTGCACCTATTTCTCGTTTAGAAACTATTAGACTAATTATTTCTTTGGAAGCACATAATAAATGGAAGATTCATCAAATATATGTAAAAATATCTTTTTTGAATGATTTTCTTAAAGATGAAGTTTATATTTATCAAACTTTAAGTTATGTGGTGAAAGGGGGTATAAAGAAAAATTGTTGAAATTGAAGAAAGCTTTATATAGCTTAAAGCAAGTACTAATGGAATGGCATGGTATAGTACAATTGATAAATATTTTTGAGAAATCAAGTTTACAAAATATCCACATGAACATGCTCTTCATATGATGAAAAATAGGCATGGCAATATCTTGATTATTTTCTTGTATATGGATGATTTAATCTTTACGACTAATAATCTGAAGTTAATTAAAGAATTCAAAGGCACAATGGCAAAAGAGTTTGAGATAAGTAATTTTAACCTTATATCTTACTATCTTGGCAATGAAGTAAAGTAAGATGAGGAAGGTATATTCATCTCCCAAGAAGGCTATTCAAGGGATGTCTTCAAGAAATTTAAGATGTTTGAAAGAAAATATATTAAGATACTTGTTGAATGTATAATCGAGTTGTCCGAGCATAAAGAAAGAGAAAATGTGGATCTTACACTATTTAAGAATCCCATTGGGAGCTTACACTACTTAACATGTACAAGGCCTAATATCCTCTATGGGGTTATACTTATTAGCCACTATATGGAGTCATCTAAGATTACACATTTAAAGGCAACTAAAAGGATCCTTTACTATATTAAAGGTACATTTGATTATGACTTACTATATTCACCTTATAATGAATTCAAGTTTGTTGAACACTGTGATAATAATTAGACTAGAGATGTTGATGAAAGAAAGAGCACCACTAGTTATTTATTTTACATAGGAGACACTATCTTTAATTGGAGTTTCAGGAAACAACCTATAGTTACTCTCTCCACTTCTAAAGTCGAGTATGTGACAATGAATTCTAATATTGTCATGAAATTTGGTTAATGAGTTTGATAAAAAGAACTTTATATGCCATAAGAAGAACCTACAAAAATTTTAATTTATAATAAGTCTGCAATAGCCTTGACTAAAAATCTAGTCTTTCATGATAGGAGCAAACATATAGGTATAGATACCATTTTATAAGAGAATGCATAGCAAGAAAAGAAGTTGAGATAACGCCCATGAAGACTCAAGATTAAGTAGCCGATATCTTCATAAAACCAAGTTTAAAGGGGGTGTTGGAACATAAACTTGTTTTAATTTGATGTATTTGAAATGAGCTACTTATATAAGCCCAAAAGATAAAAGCCTAAATTCTAGAAGATATCTAGAAACTTCTTTGTCTAAAAGTATCTTTTAAATATCTAGACAACTTGTAAAAATATCTATATACTGTGTAGAAAATATCTTGAGTTTAAAGAAATATTTAGAACTAATAGTGGATATTAGTTGTGTAGAAAAATCCTTGAGTATTATAAATAGGGGTTCTTCCCATCATTTGTAACAACAAGTTAAGATAAGTTAAGTTGAGAATTAGTTTCAAGTGAGAGTTCCTTTTTTATTTAGAGTGTCCTTCTCATCCTTAAATAGTTATTAAAGTTCTTATTGAAAACTTTAAAATCCTCTCCCAGTTTTAGCGAAGTGTTCACTTTAAATCTTTTTTGTTATCTTCATTAAAAGTCCATCACCTTGTAACAAGAATATTCAAAATCAACATAAGATATTAAGGTTGATATAACCAAGTAAAATGAAAAAAATAGTTGCTAACATGTCCTTTTATAATAATAATATTATAAGATATTAAAAATCGAAGTTCTTATATTGCTTACAATTCATCTTGATCTTGGCGAAGTGTGCATGATAGACCCTTCCTTTCTCATTTTTTCTTAGTCGATATGACTATTATATATGGGTTAACATGTGTTGTTATATCTATGTAGCCAATATATATAATAATTACAATCATGAAGAAGTGAATTGTAATATTTTTAATCTATATATAATAGTACATAAGTATAATGTATCATTAATTTTCAACCTTATAAATAATACTATGCAACACTCTTCTTACAAATCTAATCCTATATAAAACGTTTTTTTAGTTATCTATTCATTGTATATATACACAAATTATTAGAGTACATACAAGTTTGGTTGCTCTCAAGCTGTCATATATTCCTTGATTAGGTGTTTAACTCTTCATTTATTAATTTAATTACTTCATTTTCCAGAAGAAAAAAAGATATCTTAAACTTTACCTTTCATTCTTAGACTTCCTACGAATGTTTTTAAATTGGAAGTATAATAATTGACTACATTGGTTTAGATACAAGAAGTTAAGATAATAAAGAAAATAAAAAGGTAAAACTAATTTAAAGGTTTTTATAGTACGAGACTTCTTGTCAAAGTTTAAGGTTATTAAAATTTTTATTCAACTTGACAATTCATTGCGAACATAATTTTAATATAAAATTATATATATATATCAAATCAAGTTGGTTAATTTAATTAAAGTTTTCTTTTAAATAGATTAGAATTAATTTGATCAACCTATAGTAATTTAATGAAGGCAAGATATTAAGATTAAGTGACTTTAAATTTCTACACTTAAAAATATTTTTCCCATGCAAGCACTAAAGCATATGTCTTTCTAACTCAAACATAACCCATAAAAGAACTCTACACGAGACATGAGATCAAGTTAGATTTTGTCAGTTCAAATCATATTGAATCATAATTTAAATTCTTAATTTTATGTTAGATCTGACGGAATATTTGAACAATCACTAAAGCAAAAAAAACTTTAAGCAACAATAAGTTTGGAACGACTTTAAAAAGTGTTACTAAAAGTTATTATAATGCAACACTTTTGAAAGTGTTGCTTTTAATAATACAAAAAGGTAACAATAATCATAATTTGTTGCTATAAATTGAAAGGTAACAGAATAAAAAAAATGTTGCTTTAAAATCGTAAAATTTGCAACAACCAGAACTATTACTAATTAAAATAGTTTTAAACAACAATCAAAGTGTTGTTATATTTTAGATTGTATTTTTAATATTTTATTTTTAAATTTAACTTTAAAATATTTTTAATATAAGATATTGGATATTTTCAAATATATTTAAAATTTTAGAAATTTTTTTTAAAATTTAAAAGATTTTAGAATTTTAACATTAAAATTAAAATATTTTTAAAATTATTTTAACATAAAAATAAAAATATCATTAGAATTGAATTGATGGATTATTGAAAATTTTTAAATATTTTAAAAATTTTAGAATTTTATCTAGCTACTTAGGTGGCTTGTTTCTTTACTCTTAAATAGTTATAGCTTTTACCTTATTTATTAATTAATTTAGTTAATTTTCATATAAAAATATTTTAAGAAATACTAATAATTATATATATTTATTATCCATAAATAATATAATCAAAC
>JAOXYD010224567.1:0-18623 GCA_028565735.1 Pinacopodium congolense
ACTTGATCTGGACATCAACTCAGCTTCTGAATCCACAAGATCTAGCAAGAAAATCAAAGAACATTCAAGAATATGCACATAAAAACATGAACTTTGATTAATCCGAAAAACAGGAGAATATAAATAATGATCTGAGTTAAAAAACCCCTTATGATGATTTAGAAACTCAAATATATGTCTTAGCTTCAGTCTCCAACAAAAAGCAACTCAAAATACACTCTAAAAACTCGAAATACAAGTGTTTGAATCTTTAACTATCTAAGAGAAAATAAGAGAGAAGCAAGAGCTTCTCTATTTAATTTTGATCTGAAGTCCCCCTGATCTCTGCATGTTGTTTGTGTTTTCTTAGTTGTATGTAGACATTCTGGACCTCCTAAATGTGCTTGTAGACAATACAATCAATTAGGAACATGCTAGGTTTGAAATCACCAAGATTTGGATATGAAATTGTTGACTCTGGCAACTAACAGCACCTTGCCTCCCAATAATGGCACCTTGAGAGGGTGCCGTTACTGCTCGAATTCTGCAGCAAGTAACGATCCCTTTTATTTAACTAACGGCACCCTACCAGGGTATTGTTGATGAGCTGAACCAAGGGAGTTGCTTCATGTTTTTGGTCTAATCTTCATCATTAAGCTCCATTATGAAAATTAAACATAATAAGACATTAATTGGACACTTACGCACTAAATTAGGGGTCGTAATTCAACAAATTAACCATTAAAATTATATCAATTTGACCCCTATCAGGGCCACTGCTTTAACTCTAGGAATTTTTCCAAAAGACAATTGGATAATGAATACATGATTTTTCTAAATTCCAATCATACCCAATACATAAGAATAGCATGACAATTACATCGCTTGAATAAATTAAAACTAGTTATTGAATGTTCAAAGAAAATATTTATACCCAAATGATGTAGGAATTTATGTCATATGTTTAAATATTCACATGGTCATACGCATTTCACTCAAGATGATCAGTAACTATGATTTTACCTATCGATAAGAATTAATGCATTGCTATCACTATGAACAAATGAAAGCGTCAATACCAAGATTAGAAGATATATACTATTAAACCAAAGGAAGTTCCACTATTAGTTTTAAAGATATGAAAACATGAATTTTACTAATTATTTAAGTTTATGATGAAAATTTTAGAAGACGGGTACATTTGGAGTTAACTCAAGTGTTGAGAGTTCGTTAGTTGATTGAAACTTTAACACAATTTTAATTTAGAATTAACCAACATAAAAGGCAAGTGCAACTATTGAACAAGTAATAAAGTAGAGTACTTTTTAGACTCCAAGTTAAAGTCCCACATGGAAAAGAAATAATTATTAGGTTAATTAGATCAAAATTATGCAATAAATTCCAATTAATTGATTAAAGAAGGTAAAAATGCTAATTAAACCTACCTTACTTCAAAAATTAAAATTTTCACTTTTAAATTTCTTTAAAAATTACCAAAAATTATCAAAATGTGGAAAATAGCTAAGTATTACATTTTTAATGAATTAATTGAGCATTTAACATTTCTAAGGGCTGATTTAAAGTATCTTCAGAAATTCACGACAAAGCTACAGTTATGAATATCTCTTCACTGTATTAATGATAATTTAAAGTTTGATCGTGCATTAAATTAGGTTACTAGACTTTAAAATTGTTGAACCAAGGGAGGTTCCAATCTTGATTTTAATGATAACAAAACATGTTTGATTACTGATGGTTTGAGTTTATGATGTTAACCTTAAAGATAGGTATGGTTGAAGAAGAATCCATTATGGAAAGCTTGGAGTTTGAAGGTCAAAATAAAAGATAATGGCAATTCAACTGAATTGAAATTTCAAGACCTTAGATAGGTTGTGGCAAATATGTTTGTAAGTTTTACTTTATGTTCAATTGACCTAAGGCCTTAAGTTTGATCATGCATTGCATTTAAAATGTCAAAAGTGCATACTATCTTAATTTATAGGCTAAATCTTGTCTTTGAATTGTTTTAAGGTATTTAATCATTCATATAGCCTCAATACATGATATCAAAAGTGTTTGAAGTCTTAATTATCATTAGGAATTTGTTTGGAATTGTTTGGAGTCAATTTTGCAGCATATTATGTGTTTCTAGACGTATAACGTGCGGGCTGTTCATCAATCAATGGCACCGAATAAGTATTAGGCGGGAGTAAAGTTATTTAGCATTATAAATATTGAGCTAAATTTTAAGGTATGTTTTTCAGAATTGATTAACAGTAAAAGGATTCTATGTAAAGTTGGAAAATAAACCACATCGAAAGTTTACAGAAAATTATTTGTCTTTATAAGTTCTATACGAAAAACATTTTTGATGTGTTCGTAGAAAGGAGAGATGGTTGGCATCTCCCCTGACAGGGACGGGAGCAGCCTTCGGGCTTACCTGTAAGAACATATTCGGTTAAGGCTACCCACCTTCATGGTGGATCTCTAACCAATTTTTTTTCCCACATTCGCACAAACAGATACGAAGATCATCATTTTTTTTTAATTAGCAAGCAAATATCAAGCGTTAAGGGACTATTTTTTCTTGCGACTCCTCAGCAATTGCTTCGGATCAATCCCAGGATGTATTCAACCCAAAAGGTATGTTCTTTCACTACGAAGGCGAAAAAAGATCCCAGTTTTCATATAATCCTGAGGTTAGAGATTTTCAGACGTTTTCCAAAGAAGCTGAATGATAATGATGATAGTGAAAGTGGTTTCTATGTAAGTTCTTTAGCAAATCCCATATCCAGTGTCCCGTGAAAAATGCCCTCTTGATACTCAAATAGGGTTTCATGAAAATTTCCCTCTTGATACTCCATAGCTTGAAACCCTGGCAGATTATTTTCAAGTGGATCAAGACGCAGAATTTGTTTCCTTTGGAATCCATATTCTACAATATCACAATGAAGTCTTTGAGGTTTGGGAGGTAAAAGTTGAGCTCATTGAAGAAGTTTTTAATGAGATGGTAAGCTATGGCATCGAGGTTGACAATATTACCTACTCAACAATTATTAAACAATGCAGTGCCGTTATTTGAGATATCTGAGGGGGGTGTTGATCTTAATGTGATGGGAAGGTTAAGGAAATTGATGAGTTGGTTAGAGTTTTGGTATTTCCATTGATAAAGGACATGCTTTGTGGTTCCTTGCTTGCTGTGATGTCACAGGTTCTCATTTTCTGCACCTAGCAAATCCTAAATTAGTTGCCCTTTTGAAGAAGGAACCAACCCACTTAAGATTCTTAAATCAGAGTTTAGGGATGTTATTGCCAGAACTAGTATCTTTTTGCTTTGAAACTGAATATTTAAACATAGTCCATCTCATGCAATGGTCTAATTTGTATCCTTATTATAAATGGAGATCATATGTTCACTTGTATCACCAATTCTCCTTAGAGTCGCCAGTTGCAGATTTAGTAAGAAGATGTGGATGAGGATCCGGTTAAAGGCACAATTTGCTTGTTCTGGTGTCATTGTTCATCCTGATTGATATCCTTTGGGGACAAAAATGTTTGTACAAGCTTGCACACACTCAGGTGATCTAATAAGAAATGGTGGGATTCTATCCTTGTGCAAGGTTCTGACCAAATAGATGTGTAAAGGAAATGGATGGCCATTTAACACAATCCAGTTTGTTAGATATAGCACAATTTTATCTGGGTTATATGAATCTTTCTTCCTCTCAGATGCATCAATTCACCCCCCCTTTTTTCCAATTCTAAATGGTATGTCGTTGTGGCATAGTATTTTGGATGATGGATCTTTAGGACCTAATATTATGTTGTCTCCTCTGTTCTCACAGTAGGAAAATAAGGGTAGAGGGAAAGAAAATGTCATATGGAAGTATTTAGCTTACTAATAGGATTCTTGTTTGCCAAGAAATGATTGGGACTTGCGAAAGATATCTTGACTGTGTCTGAGCATTCTAGTGCACTGACTTGTTAGAGGATGTCAGTGTGATGGTTTTCTATGAAGGAGAGTTGTAAAGACATTTAAGGATTCCTCTCAGTTTTTTTTCCCCCCAGTAGTCTTAAAATTTGATTAGTTTCTTTATCATATTTATCTACAGGTTGAGTGAGTATGGATTATTGGGGTTTTCTGATTCTTTTTTGTTTTGAAGAAACTGTTTTACAATATGTCTGTTGCTGCATTTCTGTATATCAATCTACTGTGTTAGGAAGTATTGAAACAAAAGGCTGCATTTGCCTAAGCATCTCTCAAGTTCAATATGTTGATCTGCACAGTCTTTATAAACTATCAAACAATGAAAATTGTGCAGTCATATCTGTAATCACCAAAACCAATTTCATGCTAGGGATAAAGAGAATACTCAATAAATTCTATTTTTGTTTGTTATGTGTTTTTGTTTTGGTTTTTCTGTGTCAACTATTTTTGATACACAATGGACTAACTATTTTGCAGGAGGGTTAAGAATTGTAGTTTTTGTCAAATGTTAGCAATGAACAATCAAAGGCTTGGACCGCGAGAGTACTCTTTCACAAATTATTGGGTAATGAAAAGCTATTTCTTGAAGATCAGGTTTCACTAGATTTAGCCAAACTAAGCAAATTATAAGTGGATCAGCTAGCTATCAAGGTTATGATCGTTCATAGAATATCTATATGAACTATTTGTCAATGAGGAAGGTTGCTTGAGAAGTAATCTACAGTTCATGACAACATATTTTTTCATCTTCAGCTTCTTCTTTTACTGTTCTTCTTTCTTCTGGGGCAGCTTCTATTGAGAAACATACACAAGATAGATAGCATATGCTTTCTTTACCTGTGTATAATCCTATTCTGTTGTCTGTACCTAATGCCAGATTTGCAAACCTACTGACTGTTTTAACTTCAAAATCAGCATTTGCAGGATACTGAAGTACATTATGAACTTGTAGAGGCAGGCATTGGTTGAAATTGTTGAGAGCCACGTCAGAGGAATGTTAGGTTCCTCTCAACAGAAATCATGAGCATTGTTTGAGACAGAAACTTGGATTTCCACTTTTGTCCAAAAGGAAAAAGCTGGTTATAGCATTAAATCAGAACAAAGTTCAAGAAAACACATCTTTTAATTATCATTTGTGCAGCTTCTGCCTTCCAGCAGGGATTTTGTTGCTGGGAAGGAAAGTATTGCAAATGGTCGCGAAGAAGCTGAATGATAATGATTATAGTGAAAGTGATTTCATGTCATTGCTTGAGCAAATCCCATATCCAATGTCAGTTAAAAAAATGCTCACTTCATACTCAATAGCTTGAAACCCTGGCAGAAGATTCTTTATCTTTTTTCAAGTGGATCAAGACGCAGAATTGTTTCCTTTGGAATGCATATTGTACTATAGAACAATGAAGTCTCTGGGGTTTGGAAGGCAAAATTTGAGGTCATTGAAGAAGTTTCTAATGAGATGGTAAGCAATGGTATTGAGCTTGACAAGATTACCTACTCAACAATTATTAAACGATGCATTGCCATTATTTGAAGATATATCTGATGGGGCTTTTGATTTTAATGTGATGGGAAGGTCAAGGGAATTGATGAGTTTGGTTAGAGTCTTCGGTATTTCCATTGATAAAAGGACAGGCTTTGTGGTTCCTTGTTTTCTGTGATGTCACAAGTTCTCACTTTCTGCAACGAGCAAATCCTAAATTAGTTTCCCTTGTGAAGAAGAAACAAGCCCACTTGTGATTCCTAAATCAGAGTTTAGGGATGTTATTGCCAGAACTATTATCTTTTTGCTTTGCAACTGAATATTTAAACACATTCCATTTGATGCAGTGGTCTGATTTGCGTTCTTCTTATTCTAAATGGAGTATCATATGTTTACTTGTATCACCAGATCACCTTGGAGTCTTCACCTGCAGATTTAGTAAGAAGAAGTGGATAAGGACCCGATTAAACTCACAATTTCTTGTTCTGATGTCATGATTCATCCTGATTGATATCCTTTGGGAAAAAATTGTTTGTACAAGCTTGCACACCCTCAGGTGACCTAATAAGAATGCTAGACAAGTAAAATTGGATTCTATCCTTGTGCAAGGTTATGGATAGCCATTTAACATAACTCTTTTAATAGTTGAACATGAGGAAAATTTTGTCTAAAAAACAGTTGTTTTCCGCAAATTATATTCTCAAATATCAAATATGAGAGAGAAGGTTTTATATCTTCGTTTCATGTATCTTAATCTGTACTCTCTCTATGTTGAAACAATATTTATATTTCAGCCCTTGGGTTTTGGTAAATCTACAAAGAACACGCCTCCAAAGTTCGGTATCTTTTAGCGCCATGTTAGTTATTTAATATCATAAAAGAGCAACATGACATTTATTTCTTAATATACTATGAATAAAAGTTATACTTTGTCTTTCGACATTTCAAAATAAGTTTAATGTATCTCTTAATATTTTGTAAAGTATTATTTTACTTTATAGCATTTGAAATGTAATTTAATTTGATTCGTCACGTTTACAAAGTCGTATAAATTATCTCTTTAACATTATTCTATTACCTTTTTGTTAATCAACAATTATGGGCATTCTCATGTGGCATGTGAATTCCATCTTCGAATGTTGACATGGAATGCATCATCACCAAAATGTGAGTTTCACATATCACGTTAGCATATTACATTAGCATTCATTAATAAAAAGTCAACAGAAATTGTTAAGAGGGCAATTTATGCTATGTTATAAATATGAAGGGATAAATTAAACAATTTTTTAAATATTAAAAGGTAAAGTGGTATTTTATAAAACGTTAATGAACAAATTAAACCTTTTCTGAAATGTTAAGGAGTAAAGTGAATATTTAATATTTTTTTCTAGTAATATAAAAAAAACGCTGCCTTTCACATTAGTTGGTAAAAAAAATCAATAAAATTTCTATGCTAAATTAGTAAAACTATAAGTTTAAATTCCTCGTGCATTTTAAAAGGGAAAGATTAAAAATAATTAGTATTAACCTTTTAATCATTTTTTAAAAAAGAAACAAGTATTATTTTAACCATAATCTTAACATTACTTGGTAAAAAATAAAATCAATAAAATTTATATATTAAATTAGAAAAATTATAAGTTCAAAGTCCTTATGCAATTAAAAAGGGAAATGATTAAAATAATTGATAATAACTTTTCAATTAATTTTATTTAAAAACAAAATTTTTAAATCAATTTTTAAAAGTAAAAAGTATCAATTTAACCTTAATATTTTTACTAATATATAAGTGTACTTTTCTTTTTGACATTTTATAAAAGGTTTAATATGCCCTTTTAAGTTTTATAATTTTCCCCTCATGTTTACAAAAGTGGTACAAAATTTCCTTTAAACACTATTATGTTAACTTTTTGTTAGTCAATAATAACGTGACATATTGACATAACATGTAAGACTCATATCTTAGTGATAATGTATGCAACATCATCATTGAAAGGTGGGATCCACATGTCACATCAATATACATGTTAGCATTGACTAATAAAAAATCAATAGAATAGTATTTATGGGATAATTTGTACCATTTTATGAATATGAAAAGCCAAATTAAACCATATTTCAAATATTAGAAGGGTAAAGTAGTATTTTATAAAATTTTAAGGAGCATATTAATTTAGTTCTAAAACGTTAAGAGGTAAACTGTATCTTTTACCTATATTATATAATTTTAAAATTTAATTTTATTTGATAGGTGACTAATAAAAATATCAAATTCAAACATATACATATGTGTTTATTTAAAATTAATTATTTATAAAATTAAAAATTTTAATAAATAACAATTATATATTTAATTTTTTTGGCCAAAAATTATACTTGCAATCCGGAAGTCAAGGGGTGTTGCTTGTTGGGCATTTTAATAATTGAAGGATAAGTAGTATGTATTGCCACTTGGGATTTGCCAAAATAAAGTGGCCTCCCTTAACAGGACATGTGGCTAGCATCCCCAGCTGACCATGCTTAGCTTTTATATAATAATAACATATTATTATTAAATATATAATAATAATATGACTTGCAGATCATGGATGCCGATAGTCTATAAGTCATGTAGTTATTTCCTTTTAAATATTGCTATCGAAGCTCTTAAGAAACCTTTCCTTTTCAAAACAAAACAAAACTATAAATTAGGACAATAATATAGAGAGCAAGACTAGGGGCCCTATAGGGAGCCCCCTATAAGCATTTTTTATATTTTAACAAAAATTGTCCCGTTCTCATATGAGACGGGGCTATTTTGGTGGTTTTTAAGGGAGCCCCTTAGATTTTCACTAATGTAAAAATTTAAAGTTATTTTAATAAAAAATATAATATAAAAATATATTAGAGAAAAATGTTAGTGAAATTTCTTATAAAATTGAACATTTATTAATTACTAAAATAAGAAATTTAAGGCTAAGTTAATTAATTTTGATTTACATTAAAGATAATAAATAAGGTTTAATAATAGATCTAATTAAGTAGGTTGAAGTCCAATAAAGAAAATGAGGTATAATCAATATGGATTAGTTATTTATTAAACTTATAATAGGAAAAGTTAGTAAGTTTACCTATAAATAGTATTAGATCTTCTATTCTTGTTTGAGTAACGTTCTTAGATATAAGGTTTTCTCTAATCTATTAAGAAATTTAAGCATCAAGAAAGAAACAAAAAGATTAGCTGCTTGCTTACTTAAGATTTGTTTCCAGCATATTCAAGACCAACTGCTTGTTTCTCGTGCTTGCTCAAGTATTTTAGCAATTTGTTCTTTAATATGAAAAGTAAAACATGTATCATTCTGCATTATCTTCATTTATTTAATTCATATAGGTTCATGAATGATCTTTGATAGGTCATAAAGTTTTCTAATAATTGGTATCATAACTAGGTTTCATATTTGTATGACATTTGAATGGAGATTTCTTAATTTCTTTCTAAGAGAATTAAGGAAATTACCTGTTTTTTTTTTAATAAATATACATTTCTTACTTTGATTGGGTCATTTTGGACACGACATACATTAAAAGAAGTTGCAGGACATATGTCCTGCATCTAGAAAAAGGCAGGACACACATCGTGTATGCAGTGTGCCAAGTGTTTGCGCATGATTGGTGTATGAAAGCCACGTGCCATAAGTGTGGGCATGCATCTACATGTATTACTGTGTGGACTATATGTACCATACATGTTCCTGTCACATCAGTCCATTACACGTAAGGTACACACGCATTCCTTCGAACGTGTTTACTAATATCATTTGTTATGCAGGATGCTGATGTAACATTGATGTAGTGTTAACATCAAAGCACTACAGGAAAAATAAACAACAGAATAAAAAATTCAGAATTTTCAAAATTGTCCCTAAAGTTATTTTAGGACTTTTTTTTGGCTCTTGTAGTGTATAAAGTTAATTTATGAATTTTTTTAAAAAATTATTACATTAGTAATAATAAAGGTTTAACTTAGAAAATTTTTTAAATCACATTATTAAAGCCATTTAAAGTTAATTTTCTTACAATTAACCTAATATAGTTGAAATACATGTGGTTTTAGTATTTTAAGGGATTATTTGTGTTATAAATTGCTTGATTATCACTTTTATAGTTTTTTTAAATTTTTAACATGAGTATATCGATAATGCATTTTTAGCACTGTTGTATGACTATAATTGGATGTTTATTAATTTTGCATCATACTAAGTTAAGTTGTCATATAAATTTGTATGCTCATACAGTAAATGTGAGGATAACATATAAGTATATCTCTTATGCTTGTGAAATGGTCTGAATATTAATGAGAATATAGTCATCACAATGGATTTTTGAGTTGATATTAAAATCATGTTTATTTTCATGTTTTGAGGATCTCTGGTTTTGCATTGTAGTTATTCAGTTTATAAATGTTTACCTTGTATAAAATCTAGAGATGTACATAAATACATTTGGTAGAGGAAGTCGTTGCTTGAGTGATTTATACACCCACAAATGATAGAATTACAAGAGTTGTTGATACGTACTTTGACCACTTTTACACGGAGGTCTCATCTATGCGTACTTTTGTATTTTGCCCCTAGGTGTGTCATGATATATTGGATGAGATGTTCATTACATATACTTTTGTGACTTTTAGTATCACTACTATCCTACATTTGAGATGATGATGAAATGCATTATTTGTTTTTACAGTCACCTTTTTTATAAAAAATTGTTCAATCACTATTGAGGCCTTAACCATTCGTAATTTCAAGAAATGGAAGGAAGATGTTCAGTTCACCTTGAAAGTAACCTATTGGACCTGACCATAAATACATAGAGATCACCTCCCATTATGCCTGCTATTTCATATTTTGACAAAGATGCCCTTTTCACTTGGGATAAGATCAATAAGTTGGTTTATCTGACTTTGAAGAGATCTATTCCAAATAACATGATTGATGGACTTTTGACAATCAATATAGCTAAAGAAATCCTTGATAATGTATCTCAAAGGTATATGGTTTCTCCTAATGTTGAAATAAATACTTTAATGAAATAGATTTTCTCTATAAAATATATTGTGCAAAGGAGAGTGATACAGTAATCCTAGATATGGTGCAATTATAGACCAAACTTCGTGCCTTAGATTTTCCTATTTATGATGGGTGTATTGTGTACCAAGTCCTTAATACCATAGCTCTAGAGTTTAGTGTCCTTATTACTACCTATAACACTCAACCTGAAGCTTAGAACTACCAATTCTTTAATTTCTCACTGTGTGGCTGAAGAAAAAAAAAATAAAGAACTTTACTCAATCAACTCTCGTTGCTATTAAACCCAAAGGAAAGACTAGAGCTTTCAAAGCTGAAGATAAGTCTTTTTATCACCCTCCATCTAAGGTTGTAGATTAAACTAGTGAAATAAAGACTTCTAGTGATGTCTTAAAGAATATGAAGTGTTTTTTTATAAGAAGAAAGATATAAAAAGTAGGATTGCATGAAGTATAAACAATGGAAAGAAAAGTAAGATCAATAAGATAACTCTTTGACTTATGTTATACATAAATCTAATTTTACTATACCGATGTCTGGCTCTTGGTTGCTAGATAGTAGAATTTTTACTCATATTTCTTTTGCAATGTAGGAGTTTATATCTCAGAGGAAGCCAAATCAGGATGAGATAAAGATGATTGTTAACAATGATGAAGCAGTTAATGTAGATTTTGTAGAAGTTATATGTTTGAAACTATACACTAATTTTAAGCTTGTTTTAAATAACACATTTTTTATGTCGTTGTTTAGGTGGAATCTGATTTCTATTTCTGCTTTAGACAAAAAGGCTATAGTTTTATAATCAACAACTCCTTTATTTATTTATCTTTTGATGCAAAAATTATTGGTGATGCTTTCTTTTCATATGATTTATATAATGTTTGACTCTTAATGATTTCTATGGTTCATCATATATTCCTAATAAATTTATTGTTAAATGACTTTTAATAAAGGAAAAATTGAACGTGCTGTAGAATAAATGTTTAGATCATATCTCTAAAACAAGAGTTGAAAGACTAATAAAGGAAAATATTCTTCCAACTCTTTATTTTACTATTTTAGATAAATGCTTGGACTATATCTCCAAAACAAGAGTTAAAAGACTGATAATGGAAAACATTCTTCCAACTCTTAATTTTACTTATTTAAATAAACGTTTGAGCATATCTAAGATAAAAGTTGAAAGACTAATAAAAGAAAACATTATTCCACCTCTTGATTTTACTAATTTAGGTACATGTACTAATGGTTGCAAAGGAAAAATAATTAAAACTAAGAATAACAATTCACTTACAATTCTGACTTATTAAATATTATTCATATTGACATCTGTGGCCCTCTTTCTCTAACTATTTGTGGATTGAGATACTTTATGACATTCATTAATGATTTTTCTCTATATAGCTATTTGTTCTTAATTAAAAAAAAACTCTAAAGCTCTTAACAAGTTCAAGATCTTTAAGATTGAAGTTGAGAAATAACTAGGAAAATCAATCAAGATTATGAAGTCTAACTTCAATGGAGAATATTATGGAAAAAATGAAGTTACATGACAAGAAAAAAGGTTTATTTTCCAAATACTTAGAAACTTATGGAATAGTAGCTCAATTCACTATGCCAAGTAGTCTTAAACAAAATGGTATAACTGAAAGGTGTAATCGCACCTTATAGAAAATAATAAGAAGCGTGTAGTGTAGGACAAGTCTTCTAGATTGCCTTTTGGATGTAGCCATAAAGACAACCTTATACATATTAAACCAAATTTCAACCAAATCAGTTCCAAAAAAGTCATTTGAGCTTTGGAAAGGATGGAAATTGTCACTCTCCCATCTTCGTGTTTGGGGTTGCCTTGTAGAGATAAGATCGTATAATCTTTATGAAAGTAAATAGGATTCTTATTCCACTCATTGTTATTTTATAGGATATCTAGCATATTTTAAAGGATACATATTCTACTATAAAGAGGAAAGATCTATAATTGTAAAGTCATAAACAACAGAGTTTGTAGAACATGTCATGTTTGATGAGTTAAGTCAGTCTCACACACTAGATGAAAGTAGTGTTCAACATGTTACAGTTTTTAATGCTACACCCATTTAATTTCAATTGATGGATGTTGGACACAGTACCATTCTAATATAGGATTAGGAACATATGCAAGTTAATAATGAATTCTAATGATGCAAGATGAATCTAAACAAATTCCTTTAAGGAGATTCACTAAGGTTAGAAAACCTGTTATTCATATTATTATATAGTTATTTGGGTAAGAGTTATTTTGATGTTGGTTATGTGATAAATCCGGTTATTTTTATAGAAGCTGTTAATAGTCCTTATGCAAATTTATAGATAGATGAAATGAAGGATGAGATGCAATCCATGAAGCATAATCATATATAAGAACTTGTTGATTTACTTCAAAATTATGAACATGTTAGCTACAAATGGATATATAAGACTAAGAAAGAATCTCAATGTAAACTTAAGTAGTTTAAAGCCAGATTAGTTGTCAAAGGTTTCACTCAAAGAGAAGATGTTAATTATAATGTCACATTTTCTCTTATATCCTTTAAGGATGCGTTTAGAGTAATTATGATACTTGTAATTCATTATGATGTGAAGTTACATCAAATGGATATTAAAACCATTTTCGTAAATGGAAATTTCTATGAATAAATCTATATAAAGCAACTAGAAGGGTTATAAGAAGATAGCAAAATTCACATGGTATATAAATTGAAGAAATCAATATATAAATTACAACAAGATTTTTAACAGTAGTACCTAAAATTCCACAAAGTGATTATCTCATTTGATTTTATAAAAAATAAAGTGGAAAGATGCTTGTATTATAGGATTAAGGAAGGAATTTTTTCCCTACTTTTATATGTAGATGATGTGTTGCTTGCATTAAATGATTTAGGTATATTGGATGAAATTAAGCAATTGTTGTCTAAACATTTTAACATGAAAGATCTTGGTGAAGTATCTTTTGTAATTGATATACATATTCATTGGGATAAATCTCAAAACTCTTTAGGTCTTTCTTAGAAAGTATATATTGAGTGTGTGTTATAAAAGTTTCATATGAAAAATTATAAACCTTGTGCAGCAACGATTCCTCATGGACATAAATTATCTTTGGCACAACATCTAAAGAAGTCAATTTAAAAAGAGACCATAAAAAATGTTTCGTACTCTAGTATAGTAAGTAGTCTGATATATGATCAAGTATGTACTAGATTAGATATTGCATTCGCTGTTACATTGTTGGATAGATATCTATCTAACTTAGATATAGACTGCTAGAATGCAATTAAACAAATTTTGACATACTTACAAGATACTAAAGATTATATGTTTACATACAGAAAAATTGAGAATTTGAATTTGACGGGGTACACATATTCATATTACGCTATGTATTTAGATGATAGAAAGTCTTCATTTAGTTATATCTTCATACTAGTATATGGCATTATTTTATGAAAAAGTATTAAGCAAATACTTGCGACTTTTCCTATTATTTATACTAAGTTTGATGCATGCTATGGGGCTACTTTATAAGCAATTTTATTGAAAAATCTAATCTCTAAGCTGTCTATAATTGACTCAATTACTAGACTAATACAGTTATACTGTGATAATTTTACTACAGTGGTATTCAGTAACAACAATAAGAACATCACAAGGTCTAAACATTTAGAATTTAAATATTTGATTGTAAAATAACTTATACTAAAAGGTGCTATTACAGTAACACACATTGTAACCAAACATATGTTAGCTAATTCTCTAATTAAAGGACTTTGACCTAATATCTTTTAGTAACATATTTCTAATATGGGTGTATTAGAGTCCTTTAATACTGTTAATTAGAGATCACTGTTTTATATACATTTTGACTCCATCTCGTGTTTGTTTCTCATGTATTATAATTGTATAAACCAATTATATATATGATGATCATGATTTGGGTTTTAGTTTTATTCATTTTTATGCATTGTCATAATATAGATTAAAGTCTTAAGATATGTGTCAATCTTGAACATTTAACCAGTTATTAGGCATTTATAAATTGTGACCTTATTCTTATACCTCGTGACACATTCAAATATCTAGAGATGTGTTTATTAAGGCATAGTGGGATATAAGGATCAAAGCTCATAAAGAGGGATGTAAAGTTTCATTCCATATAGAGCCTCTCTGAAGCAGATTAGTATAAAGTATAGAGTGATTGAGATTGATAAAATAAGTATGATACATTTTTGGATCATTTAGGTATCATATTATTTGTCACACTTTATTTTTTCATCCATATTTGCAAGGTTATTAGATATATATGATTGCATTGGATCTGTATCACATATAATACATATATGTGACACTTTTCAATATCAAAAGCCATACAAGACAACATGTTGGACTACATTTATCTTTTAGATAAAATATTGATTTCTTGACCTATTTAGTCATTTTTCATCAATGTGGTAATTAATGATTGTTTAAAGAGGATAATGTTAGTAGGTCTTCTTGTTCCTTCATCTGACTTATGTTTTTCATGTAGCATTCATACCAAATGACTCTATGAAATTACGTCACTACTTCCACATATTAGGGGTAACGTAGGAGACATCTCTACTTTTATTTTTCCTCAAGGGAATCTTTAGAATTCCCACAACTTAACTTTCAATTAGCTTCTGACCATCAACTGAAATATGAATAATCCGTCCTTTTCTCTTTGAACCAAGGAGCACTTTTGGTTTTGTTGGTACTTGAAATAATTTTTTCTTCTCCATATTACTATATTTCTAGAGTCAATAATTTTATATAAGGAGCTACTGAACTTAATCACTTGCTGTAAATTTTCCTATAAAATTAGACATTTATTAATTATTGAGAAATGGAATTTAAGACCATGTTAATTAATTTTGATATAAATTAAAGATAATAATGAAAACCTAATAATAGATTTAATTAAATAGATCGAAGTCCAATAAAAAAAATAAACGCTAATCAATGTGAATAGAATATTTATTAAGTATGTGATGGAAAAGGCCAATAAGTGTGCTAGATCTCCTATTCCTTTTTGAATAACGTTTTTTGATATAAAATTTTCTCTAACCCATTAAGAAATTCAAATATAAAAAAAGAAATGAAAAGATCAACTACCTGCTTACTCAAGATTAACTGCCTGCTTACGCAGAATTATCTACCTATTTATTTATTAGGTTCTTGAACTTATTTAAATATATTAATAGCTTGTTTTTTAATATAGAAAGTAGAACATGTATTATTCTGCATTCTATTTAATTCATACAAGTTGGTGAACGATCTTATTAAACAAAAAAGACACATAACAGTAAGATTAAATGCTATCAGAATAAAATACATAAAAGTTTTATTCTTTTTGTAACGTGATGACATATATAAAAGTTAACTGGTAATTTTATTCGCAGTCTAATTCATATGTTCGGTAACTTTTAACTATGGTACAGGGCTGAAGGCAAGAGGTAACCGTCTCACCGTACATGCATAAAGTTTGGCTATTCGTGAAACTTAGAGATCAAAGCAATTTATAAAGTTAATTTCCAAAAATTTTTGAAGTTAAAAGGTTAATCTTGAGGAATTAAAAAAAAAGTGGATCTATGATATGAGTCATGCGAAGATTCGTGATAATATTCTATTGGACTCACTAAATAAAAAAAGTAATAAATTCATGATCATATCTCAAATATTTGTATCTATATTAAAAACATATAAGTAAAAAAATATTTTTAAATGCAAATTAATCTATATCTCTTTTCAATAAAAATATAAATTTAATATTTTCTTACCTCATTTTTTTATTCGAGTTTTAGATTCTGGATATTAGGTTGAATTATGGTAATCTTTTAAATATTGAACTAATTTAAGACAAATAAGAATAGACACCCTGATGTGAAGATATCAATAAAATAACAATATTAGTTTGAATTGTTTGTCAACTAGTGGAGCCCATCATGTATATTTTGGTCAACCAGTTTGAGATCATGCTGAGGTGAGAGCTCTTTGAATTCTCCGTATCCTCGTCGGATTATATATTACTGTTTCCTAAATGAGATTTTATATTACTAACTAGATGGACTTGTGAGTTAAAACGGACATAACCCATTTAGAAATAAAGGTTCTACGTCAAATTGTTGGTATATTTAATCTGATTGTTATTATAAATGTATTTGGGTTATTTGATAAAAAATTTATAATAAAATAGAATCTTATTTTGCCTATAGAATTGTTTGAATGAAAGAAACAACAAAAACTTACATGAATCTATTAGTAAAATTATAAAAACATGATAATTCTGATTGATCATATTATGTTTTGCCTCTCAATTGACATATGAGAATTCAAAGAAAAAAACAAAAGAATGAAATGCAATCATAAATCAATTAAGGACTACATCTTTATTTATAAATTTTTACAAGTTAAATTACTAATTTTTCCATCATTAATTAGTAATTTGTACTTTGAAAATTTTACACATTTTGTATTAGCACCATGCATTATATTAAATGGTTGGACTTCTAAACAAAATTTGGTTACTTTAATTATGTCATTGAACTTTATAATAGTAATATGTATAAAATTTCTTACTACAATACATATATGTCTCTATGTCTTTATGTATTTGTTGATATATATGTACATGATGTACAACCCAAATTCTAGCAATCTCTTACTTGGATTATACTACCGTGTGTTCATAAAACACTTATGTGCACAAAAATGAAGATACGTCATTTAAATCAATTTCGTCCATTAACATTATTGATACAAGGATCAAAGAGGCAATCCTTGCCATTTTTGTAACTAAATCTGCAATGATCTCAAGTACCAACTTAAGTAAATATAATAGATCAAGTGTGGATGTGTAGCATGGAAATTACATGTAATGTGAATGGTACATGCCTATTTCTAAAAGGTTTAACTTAAACCAAATGAGATCGAAGTTTAAAGTAAACTATAAAAACTAAAAATTTTCATTATGAAAATCAAATGATATCATGAAATTAAATATCAAATCAATCATAAAGATATAATACAAACTCCCATTAAATCAAATAGCATCAAATGTAACCATGCCCAAATAAGCAACATGCTCATGAAAGTTAGCTAGCGACAATGCCTTAGTGAGCGGATTTGTAGATATGGAGTTTGTTCCTATTAGCTTAACACTTACAAACTACTATGAACTCTTTCTTTTACAATAAGGAATTTATTGTTTATATGTTTAGACTTAGAAAATTTTCTTTGCTATTTAAATACAAGATTGTAGCTCTATTGTTACAATAGAACTTAAGTGACCTTTTATTATAATCGACTACTTGCAGTCCTATAATAAAGTTATAGTAGCCATATTGTATGATTGGATGCTGGATGACATGTAACAAATTCGGCTTCCATAGTGTAAGATGCAATAAGTGCCTTCTTATCACTTTTCCATAAAATTGCTCATTCGACTAAAAGAAATACGTAACCAGATGTCGATTCATGACTATGTTAGCATCCAACAAAGATAGAATTAAAAAATCTAATGATCTCAAGTTTGTCTGACCTTTTATAGTAAGCATATAATTCTTAGTAATTTGCAAATATCTAATGACTCTTTTGGCTGTTATATAATGTTCTCTTCTTTGATTGCTTTGATATTTACGAAGCATTCTTATAATATAGGTGAGGTCAGGACAAGCGTGGACCTGCGCATATATCAAACTTCATACTATCTACATGTAAGGAACATTCTGCAC
The DNA here is from genome assembly GCA_028565735.1 of Pinacopodium congolense. Taxonomy (NCBI): domain Eukaryota; kingdom Viridiplantae; phylum Streptophyta; class Magnoliopsida; order Malpighiales; family Erythroxylaceae; genus Pinacopodium; species Pinacopodium congolense. The sequence goes on from JAOXYD010224567.1 coordinate 18,307, forward strand.
AAATTTGAATTCTATTTCACTTTTCGAACACTATTTTATGCTGAATTCATCCTTTTTAAATACATAGGAGTTATAAGGTTTACAATTTTGCGTAACAAATTGTTATAATACCTTTTTAATGTATCTCTTTTGTGATAATCCGAGAATTCTCTGTGAATGATCATAATGAATTTGATTCGCTAATACGAAAGATACTTCACCATGATTTTTCATTTTAAATTTTTTCGAAGAAATTTTTTGGCTTTTCAAAACAATTTCACATCACTACTAGTAAGTAAAATATCATGTACACATAGAACTAAAAAAATGAATCTACT
>JAOXYD010224585.1:0-32298 GCA_028565735.1 Pinacopodium congolense
CAAAATGAGCAATTTAACATAAAAATAGGAATGAATTCAAATGAAATAACATATCAAAATATAACAAAATTCATTCCCATCACTAGTTTAAGAATCTAAGCTTAATACTAACTCAAGTAATGTTTGTTATCTATACGACTCTAAATTCGATTAATAGAAATAAGAGTCTAATTAATGATAAGTTAACTAAGGTTTCAGAATTCAATAAACAACCAAACAAAGAAACAAATCATTGGGTAGAATTAAGGCATTCTGTTGAGTTCGTCGTAACCTACCAAATAATAAAACCTGACTAAACCTGACAATGCAATAGATGACAAGCTAGGGTCAAACCATAGGGAGCTAGAATGTTACTACTATTCCAAATGTTGTAAAGAAAAAGAAAATAAAAACCCTTAAAGATGATGAAAGCTAACTAAGCTAAGATGCAAATAAAGCAATCTAAAGACAAACATGCCAAAGCACGAAAAGGACTACTAATAATAATAAAGATATGAGCCAAAGGTATTATTGGGATTTTAAGGTAACTATTGATCCTTGAATTTAGGTAAAAGGTACTCTAGCTAAGGTACTAGCCTATAGGTTTGAACAGTATCCCAAACCCTCAATTCCTCTAACTTAGGTAAATCTAAAAAGCTCTAGAAATGCCCGTATCTTCACTATAACCAAGAACAAGTCCTTTAGATTTAATAACAAAGATGCATTAGGTGCTAAAGAATGACTAACTTAAGTCATTAACATATAAGCTCAAAAAGCGTATCCTAAAGATATGGAACCCTAGACTAGTTGGTTAAGCATCCTAACAAAACTAACTAACCTATTACTACTTTTAGGAAATTGCTAAAGACAATTATGTATCTTTTGCTCAATCCTAGCATTCAAATTACGAAATTACCGAAAGAGTGATCAAGCCTAGAAACAACTTCTAATCCATGTCATTTAACTCAGGTCCCAAATCAACCTAGCCCATAAACACCAAATCAATATAAACTCATTCACATTCTCACAAATGATTACCCCATCATCCCTTCTATACCTTCGAGTCCTTGGGGGTTTAGCCACATATATTGAAGTTAACCAAAACAAAGATTAATCTAGAAAAATTAATACTTAATTAAATAAAATTAAGGCCGGAAATTTTTAGAACACCAAATGAAAAACACAATTCATCACGTAAACTAACACAAACTTAAATTAACTATGTTATTAATTAATTAGTTAAAAACCTAATTAAAAAAACTTAACTTAATATTCTAAACAAAAATTCCAACATATATAAATAGAACATACATTGATTGATATCCTAAAAGCATGCATAAATCCTAACTATCAGGCATAGATTAACTAAAGACATTAAAAATAAATGCAAACCTATTAAATAAAACTTCACATAAATTAATATTTCACATAGACAAACCTGAAATTATAAAACTTATAGCTTAATTAACTAAAAAACAAGGATATAAAAAGAAAACACATATTAATTGATGAAAAACAATGAGCCGTTATAAGATAAGAAGAAAAGATGAAGGAATACAACTAAAATTGGTCCTTTCCATTCAAAACCCCTCTTGTTAATATACCTTGAATGCTCTTGGGAACTCCAATCTAGTAACCTAATGTAAAGAACCAAAAAAAGGAGAAAAAACAAAACCATAACTACAAAGAAAAAAAACTAACTTTGTTATCCTCTTTAATCTTTTTGTTATTTGATTTTGGCTCATTTTATATGTCTTTAGTGGCCATTAGGGTTTATAGGATGTTGTTGTGTTTGTTAAGTGATTAAGAAATGTAGAGGGCTTTTAATGATTTTAATTTGAAAACCAAAATGAATTTACTTGAAAACCAACATTGCGAAAGGCAAGTGCAACTATCAAACAAGTAATAAAGTGGAGTAATTTTAAGACTCTGAGTGTCAAACCTAAGGAACTTACGATTGGTTAAGTACAACATTAATTAGATTATAATTATCTAGTAAATTTCCAAATTAACGGATGAAAAAGATGAAAAACTATTAAACTATCCTACTATGCTTCAAACCTTACAATTCTGAATTCTAAAATGATTTCTAAATTACTTTAAATTATTAAATTGTGGAATTTAACTAGATTATGTGATTAATGAATTAATTGATCTCTTAACCATTTTAAAAGGCTAAATTAGGGTTCCTTCATAAATTCAAGACCAAGCTATGGATAAGACTTATGCCTTTTCTCTAGTAAGCTTAATTTAAAGTTTTGTTATGCTTTAAATCTAGTCAATAGGCTTTAAATTTAGGAAATTGATTTCTGAATTTGCAATCTCATATCTCTAATTCTCACAAATAATCAAAGTTGATCATTCATTGATTGATTTGTGTTGTTTATTGATTTTTTCCATCAAATTAAGATGATTTCTCAAGCTTAACTTGCCTTAAACTTTAATCGTAGGTGGTTAGCCCAAAATTAGATATTTTAAACCTTCAATAAATAAAACTAAAACCCTATAACATGATCTCTTAAAACATATAAAACATGAATCCTAAGTTGGAAAATTGATTTAACCACACATGATCATCAAAGCATATAAAACATACATCTTAAGCCACATATTTTGATAGATTAAAAATATAAGCTAAATTAATAAGTTTAGAAGCTACAAAAAAGGTTAAGAAAGGTTCTGAACAAGTCTTGAACTCCTCAACATGATCTGGACAGCAGCACAACTTCAAAATCCATAATTAGTTGCAGTAAAATCAAAGAACATATGAGAATACAAGTATAAGACCATGAACTTTTGTCAATCCAAAAAACAGAGAAAATACAACATTAATTCGAGTTTAGAAATCACCTATATGTCTTAGCAACATTATTAAACAATAAGCAACTCAGAAAACACAATATAACTCAAATTACAAGTGTTTGAAGTTAAGAAACTCTAAGAAAAACTAAAAGAGAAGTAAGAGCAACTCTCTCTAGATGCATATTTGAATTCTATTTTTTGGATGCATCTCCCTCTATTGTTTTGTTGCTTTTTAGGTTGCCTGGACTCCCAATTAGTACTAACAGAAAATGGCATTAATTGAAGACACCTCACAATCACAAAATTAGAGATTTGGAGCTACTATTGTTGACTGATGCATCAGTGGCACCTTGGCTAATGCATAACGGTACCTTGTAGCCTGCAATTGATTGTCGAATTTTAACTTCTTAACCTTGGATCCGATCATCCTTAAACAGTACCATGTTCATCCTTAACCTTGGGGCTACAGACCCACATTAATAGTTGATAATTGAGTCAAACTTTGATCCTTTTTCATAATTTCTCCAATTTTAATCATCATCATGCAAATTAAATAAATCAAAACATAAATTAACCAATTAAACACATAATTAGGGCCATAATTCATCAATTAATCAATCAAAATACAATAAAATTGACCCCTAATAGATGTCTATGGGTATTTTTTCAACTTTTCCCTTCAAAAGTGTGAAAATGACACATAACAATGACTTCAAAAGTGATTTGTTCGACTACTCAATGGCACTTTTTATCTCCTAGAATTGGACTTTAGTGGTAGTATGCAAGATCATTAATGGTGTCATTACACTCTGATAGAAACCACCGTTAATCTATTATTTTGCATCATTCTTTCTCCCTTTTAACCCAATTTCAATCCATAAGCTCCAAAATCATCATAAACCTAAATCTCAACAAAAAGAGCTCATTAATAACATGAATATATGCTTTTAATGGGTAAGAAATATTATATTTTATGCCTCAAAATCTCATGTAAATTACCTATTAATAGTTTTAAAATATAAAATTAAAATTAGAGTATTTTTAGAGGTCACTTAGTCTTTTAATGTTAGAGTAAATACCTTATCATGAATGACCCCCGGTTACTCAACTAAGGTACTCTTTTAAACTTGTTTAAGATATCAACTAGCCTTTTGACATGAAGGTGGACATCATGCCATCAATAACATTAGTTATCTAACTAGCTCAACCTCTCAAATGACTACCGTAACTACTCATAAATTTTGACCTTTTATGAGTGGAAGCTAGTAGAGTGAAAATATGCCCAATTATTTAATAAATACACATTTTGATAACATTAAACTACACATCCTATTCCAAATTTGCTTAACAATCTATACAAAATATCCCTAAAAACCTAATATTGAACACAAGGATCACTGAACACATGCAATTCACTTAAAATAAAAAAAAGTTAGGAGTTAGAAATAAATAAATATTTATTCAATATTCACTATATCAATTACATTAACTAGAACTGAATACTGCAATTAATAATAAACAAACAACCAAAAAATTTTTAAAGTGAACTATCCCAAGTAGTTATATTTAAGTTCCCATTAATTCAAGTGTGCATAGTATTAATAAATAGAATATTCTCCCCCTCCCCAATACGCACACTTAAGTCAAATTGTCCTCAATTTATGATTTGGAAAACAAAGTAAAACACAACAAATGTGAAAGAAAAAGAGAACAGTACTTCCCTAACAAAATGTATCCATGTATAGGTAAGTTTGAGATGATTACATTACATATGAATGCTTGGAAAAAAGAAATAGAAGCTTGATTCATGAATATAATCATCAAGAACAAGCTTTCGAAATGATTATATTAAGAGTTATAAAAAACATAAAAATGAAATAAAAAGAGGATAAAAAGCAATCCTAAAAAGAGTAAATGCTTAAAACATCCATAGTAATATAAGAATAAGATATAATATAATAAAAAAGAAATAAAAGAAAAGAAAAGAAAAGAAAATTTAGTTGTTAAGTTTAGCTCATGTGTGCACCTCATGTGTGCACCTATCAATCATCATCTATGGCAGGTGACAACTAGTGATAAAGTTGCATAAATTCCCTCCACATGGCCTACTACTCCTCCTATTAGGCTTGAATATGAATAAACCATAATTATGCCCAGTTCTTTAAATCCATAATCCATATAATCATTCATACACACTATAATGATCATTAGATAATTAATTGCACCCAAAGTAAGAAATCAAGTAATGTGTGTTCCATAAGTGCTCAAACATAAGGCTTAGGATATGTTTAAAATCATCAACCCTTTAGTGCAAGATGTAAGAATAGTATATTTAAATGATTAATCATAATGGGAAATATAATAACATGCATCATGAATAGAAATTGACATGTAAACTATCTTAAGACACCTATAGGAATATCAATCCCAAAATAAGAAAGCAGATGTTATCCATAAACAATCCACCATTTAAAGTCACTCAAGTTCATCACCTTTAACATTCATAAAAACAATTATCACCACAAGTTGGTTCAAAATAATTTCCATAGAATGTTTAGTATTAACTAGTGGTTATGTGAGTATAAGGAATCAATGAATTGTAATTAACTTAAGTAATATATAAAAATCATAAACATGGTAATAATATTTCACCAATTTCACATAAACACACATTTATATGAATAATAATCCAAATATGATGTTGGGTGAGTTGGTGATGATAAACATGAGATAATACATATGCTACTTCATTAGAAATCAAAACATAACATAAAGATTAATGAAAAATCTCAGGAATATGGCCAATAACACTATATCTACCTTGAAACCTCAAGGCATAATTACATCCTCAAATTTCAAGTGTTTAATGCAAAGATTGAGTACATATCTCAATGATTTGATGCAAAATTCTTGAATTGATACATAAAAGACCACTTTAAAAAGTTTATTTGTGTTGGGTAGATGATATAGGATGGGAGAATTGAAAGAGCGTTGAAAAAGAAAAGTGAAAAGAACTATGAACATATTTGTATTTGGCAAGTTTTAAAAATTTGTTGATTTAATCAAATAAAACATGCCAAAATGCAAGTTGGAATGCACTATTCACTTGTCAAAATTTATGATTTTTCAATCAATCTAGATCCTCTAAAACTCATTCATAAACAACCAAGGCTGATAAAAAATTTCAAGAAACATTATTACAAACTCAAATTCAAATGCAATCAAATGAAATATGCCAAAAAGAAAACCTAAATTCAACAAATTCTAAAAATCAAATAAAAAAGAAATCAAAAGAGATATGATAAATGTTGGGTTTCCTCCCAACAAGAAATTCTTTAAGGTCTTTTAGTTAGATTGTAATGTTTAAAAATTTTAATCTTTTTTTTTTTAGATCTACCATCTAAAACTCTTTTCTTAATTTTTATGATAATATGCCACCACCTTATATCTCATTATACCTATTATTAGATTTCGAATTTGACCACTTATACCTTTCATATAACTTCATGGTGATAATTCTTGATGCATAACCCTCATTAGATGCTTAAAAGCTGTAATATCAATAACATCCTTAGAAGCTTCCTTATTATCCTTAATGTCTTTATCCTTCAAATATCACTTGTTATTCCAATTGGACTTAATTTTCATTTCCTCTTCATTTTTAATTGAATTTATACATTTTTTATCCCTTGGCTCCTTTTCAACAACATTAGCTATTTCAACTTACTCATATTTGATAATTGATTTAACTAATTGCCTCATTTGGATTTTTAAGTTGTGACAGGAAGTTTCTGTTAGGGGCCCAAATTGATAATGTTTTTGGATATTAGTTTATGTAAACTCACCCCTAATTTTATGTTTAAATGATTAATTAATGATTAGAAATGTTTAAATTTCAAATAAATGTGAATTAATTGAATAATAGTGTGAAAAGATTGAGAATTAGACACTTTCCATACCCTCAATATAGGTTTAGGGAGACCCACATAGAAGGACCAACAACCCACATTGATGTATGTTAGTAGAGGTCATTAACGGTGATCCACTGTCCTTTAATAGTGGTTAAACACGTCATTATTCTTCGACGCTTAATTGTCATTGTAGACATGAATATAGCTCTCTTATAAATTAAGGGGTATTCCAGGAATCAGATCATAGCAGTTTTAGGTAAAAAAAATATACAATTTTTTTGTTAGTTTTAAAGATCAAAGTTAGATTAGGTTATTTTAAAGAAGTAGCTCTCCTATAAATTGAGGGGTGTTCTAATTATCATATCATAGTAGTTTTAGGTAGGAAATACAATTGTTTCTTAGTTTTCAAGATTAAAGTTAAAATAGGTTATTTTAATTTAGTTTTTGTTTTCAATCTTTTATAATGTGAGATTTTAGGATGTTTTTGGATTTAGAAGCTGCATACATGTTGTTTAGAGTTAGATAACCATCTAGAGATGTGATTTGGTTCCTTCTAAACTCTTAATTTCATTTATCGTTGTTATTATTTTAAATTAATTAAAGTTATGTTGCTCAAGTTACATTTTTCATGTTCTTTGATTAATTTCATGTTCTCATTTAATTTACAATTAAGGTCAAGTTATTTAATGAGATAATCGAAGCCTTGTGAATGATTTACGAGCTACTTTTTGTTTATTAATTGCTTAATTCTTGCCTTACCCTGATCAATTAAGATAAAGTCATTAGATAATCTAGGATTCAATGAATCTACCTAGGTTATTGGATATATCAATAAACAACATGATTTAAATCAATGATTGATCAAACTTCAGTTAATCATGATGGTGCTAGTTCTAAAATAGGAAATTTTAGGACTAGAATTCTTGATATTTAGGCTTATTCCCTAAATATGATGCATGACTAAACTTTAAGATAGTACCGATAAAGATAAGGTAACAAATTAACCATAACACTGTCATAATTTAATGTAGATACCTTATATTAAGAATCATAAAATCTTAATTTAATTAAATAATCAACCACTTGAACCTTAACTGAATAATTTGAATTAGGAAATTCAATCTTAAATATCAGTTACATTTGACTAGAAGCTTTTAAGATTAGTTTTATAGTAATTAAATTTCATAATTTGTAATCTGGGTACTCTACATAGTTGTAATCCAATTGACCTTATACTTACATACTTCCTCATAGGATCAATAATTCTGAGTCTTAAACATACTCCACTATATGACTTGTGGGCCAGTACACTTGCCAAAAACTTGTTCTTGAATGAATTGCAATTTTGTGCATAAAAAAAATGGATCTAGTTGAGCATATTTTTATGTAAGCTTGGTCAACAAGTTTTTAGCATCATTGTTAAGGAAGGAGCTAGATTATTAAGGATAAATTGGTGTTAATTGCTTTAAGATTTATATATATCACTTTCTTAATTTTTTGAATTTTTTTTGCATTATTCTTATTATTTTAAAATTTCAGTAATTTAATGGTTTTTTATCTTATTATGTTGTTTACTTGATTAGTTAGTCTTCTCATTTGTTTAGTTATTTTCATTAATTTTGTATGCATACTCAGGGCTAAAAGCCTTAAACACTTGGCTTCGATTTAGAGGTTGAGCATACACTTTATAGCAAAAAGAAAGAATCTCTAGCTACCATGTCTGATCCTTTAAAAGTAGGACTATATAGTAACACTAAATCTGAATATGTAGAAATGGACCCTCAAGAACATGTAGTCATCTGACCTTAGGAAGAACCTAGAGAACCAACCATAATGGATTTAGTAGAGAAAAAGAGGTAGACATATGGCTAGCATTATCAACTCAAGGTCAATGCCAAAAACTTTGAAATTTCCCATAGTATCATTTTTATTGTTAGGTCTTCACAATTTCATATATCAGCTTTAGAAGATCTAAATGAACATTTGAAAATTTTCTTAGACATTTTCAATCTTTTTAGAAGCAATGGGGTTTCAGAAGAGGTAATTAATAATTGTGTTTTTTGTATGAGTTATTCTAAGTATTTTACATGTGTTTATTGCACAATAGGTTGTTATTATCGTGTTTTAATATTTATTTTGTGTGTTTTTGTTTAGTATAATTTTAATTATTATTTTGATTGTGTTTAGTGTTAATTTGGAGTAAGTTTTATTTATTTAAGTGTTTTTAAATATGTTTTTTCTTTGTATTTTTATTTAATTATTAATGTTGGGTTAGAATTAAATTTTATTGGTATATTTATTTATTACGTAAGTAAATTAAATTTAAAAATTAAAGTTAAAAAAAAAGTAAAGTAAAGAAAAGAAAGAACATAAATGCACCAGCTCAGCTGCAGAACCCTGCAACCCAGCGCCAGCCCAATCCTCCTAGAAGCCCGCATCTCCCGCTATCGCTCCCCAGGCCTGCACGCCTCCTGAACCCAGCAACCCATGCGCCAATAGTCTTAGCAGATCCAAGCTAGTCTCTTGCGTCGCCTAAGCCCGCAGCGCAGAAGCCAGTGACCCAAACCCACGTGCACCTGCCCCAACCTACATCGTGCGCGACCCACCACCCCATGCGCACCCGATTCCCTCCGCCCAGTCCTTCCCCTGGCCTATCTTCCTCTCCTCTTCCTTCCAGACCCAAGCAGCTTGGACTCTAGCCAGCAGCTCCAAGCACAGCCCAGAAGCCCTCCAAATCAGCAGCAAAAACCTAGAAAAAAAAACTCAACAGCCATGACAAATTTTAATTGATAAGAAATAATGTTTAATCAATAAATACTAAGGTTGGAAAATAATAGAAAGCTATATATTCAAATAAAATCAAAAGTTCATACAATATTCAAGTATTTTAACATTCAAAATCATTAAACATTCAAACTAACTATGATTAAGTATAGAAAAACTTGAATACAACCAATAGATCATTAAACAATAGCAAATGAAGCTTAACACTACCTAAAGCCCTAAATTAAAGTCATTAAAAGTAAATCAATGATAAAAACCAACTTAGAACCCTAAGAACCTGAAGAAATTCAAGGGAAATAAGATGAAAGTTCAAAGGAATGATGAAGGCCACTAGAGCTTATGTTTCTGTGTTTTTAGACCACTTTCATACCCCTTCCACTTAAGGCAAAGATGAGGATTAGTAAAAGAATTCTTTGCTTTTTTATTTTTTGCTAATAGTGAAAATAATGGTGGTTGAAAGTCCTTCAATGGTGGTTTGCTGAACCACCGTTAAAGGATCTAGGTTTTGCCTTTTAACATTGGTTCGCTGCTTTATCAACAGAGTCGTTAATCAATTGCATCAACTGTTATTATTGGTCCAAATTGATAGCCCTTACTCCATTTTTCTTCAATTCTTTCTCAAACTTGATGTTTTGGTCCAGAACTTGTGTAAAAAGATTAAACTTGGCATTTAACATATAGTGACAAAAATTGAACACTTTTATATCAAAAATAGGGAAGAATTTATATGAAATAACATACCAAAACTTAACATAATTCATTCCTATCAATTACATTCATGTATTTATGGAATATGAAAATATACCCTTCCATTTTGACTTATGTGAGGCCTTAATATATGCATCTAGGATTGTGTGTTCCTATAAAAATTATTCCTATTCTTCTCTTGATGAAAATGCTTCCTAATTTTATGCTTAATATGATACATAAAAGCATTATGGTTTTTTTTATATATTGTTATCTAGAGGATGATGCTATTTGTTCATATGATGATCATTTAAATCCTTTCCATTAAAAAAGTTGTTTTACCATTTAATGTATACTCCCACAAGTAAATATTAAACTATGCTTATCAATTGCTAACTTTAGAGCTCTTAAAATACATTATAATTTTTTGCTTCCTTGAGTGAATTTTGATAATAATTCCTTGTGGGCATTGATCTCTTTTTTTAATAACTGATTCTCATGCATCAATTCATACTCATTATTATCGAGAACAACTAGACTTTTAGAATCTAACATATCATACAATTCATTCTTTTTTTTTAATTTTCTAACATGTAGCTATCTAAAATTTTCAATGTCTATCTATATTTGGAATAAAGTTTTCTTCCTCTCGAAGAAATTATTTGTAAGCACTCGGTTAATTCATCATATGTTAAATCATCAATATAATCACCGTCATTTTTATCATTATAAAAATTGGAGTAAGAAGGTGTCTTATCATTATCATTGGCTATAAAGTATACGTAAGCCACTTCTTCTTTTGAATGCTAACTTGTGGAGGTGTCCTCATCATCAATAGCCTTAAACACCATACCCCTTGTTTATACATTTTCTTTTCATATAATTCATTTATCTACATCTTATAAGTGAGGAGTGATCTAACTAATTCTTCTAATTACAAAGTGTTCAAATCTTTATCTTTCTATATGGCTATAACCTTTGCATCCCAATTTTTTTATAATGATCGAAGTAATTTTCTCACCAATTCAATTTTAACATAAACCTTAAAAACTTTTAAAAAGAATTAACAATATAAATAAAGAAAGAATACATGCTAAAAATTGATTCACTACGTTCTGTATGAAATAATTCAAATTGAAGTACAAGTGTGGTGGTCTTCCTACACTCTAATTTTAATCAATTTTAATTCAATCTAAAACTAACTTTGTGGAAGTAACACAGTGGATTCTAAATGAGTCCATAGATTGTTCATATGTTAATCTATTATAACTACTAAGTCAATCGATGTATGGTTATCCAGAGAAGCCAAATTAATATGATAAATTAAATTAAAATATTAAATTAATTAAAATACTTAACTAATGTAAAAGATCATAAAAAGAAATTTAAGGGTTACCAATGTCAATGTATAGCTAATGGTTTGGGTTTTAATGGATCAACTGACTTTGGAAATCTTGTGTGGCTAGATTTAAGGTATCTTCTTTAATTTAAAGCACAGTTGTAATTAAGTCAGCCTTAACTCTTTTGGTCCTATTTCATTGCTTCATCATATAATGAACTTAGGTAATAGGTTTAAAGATCAATAAGTTTAATCATAAAATCCTCTTCTAGAATTAAGACCCTCACAATTAACCAATGTTTTATAATTCACTGATTTAAATTAAAAGTTATCTACGAGTCTATTATAGATGAACATTCTAAAATAGATGATTAAACATTAAAATAAACAAAGATCAGCTCATAACTTAATAATTAGAACTTAATTAGTTTATCTACTTATTATAGCTTAACTATTAAACATTTTAGCCACTCATGTCTATCAGTAATCATAAAGGATTCATATAAAATAATATATTCTATTAATGAAGCATCACAAGTTTAAAACAAAAGAATAAAAGAATATACCTAAAATCATCTATCCCAATTGTAATACTAGCTTCAATTTCGTGATCTACCTCTATAACCTTGAAAATCACTCTTGAGTCTCTACTATATAATTGAGAGAAAACCTAAAACTATGCTTAATTACCTGATTAAAATCTATTGAAAATACTTTTTAAACTATTTAAGAATCTACTTATATATAATTATGCCAGGCCTAAGCAATGTTAAGGATGAATGGTCTAAATTGACACAAAAAAATGCCTCTGGAGAGTATAATGGCCCTTAAAATCACTAAAAATGGCACTGTTAATAGTAATGTTATTATTTTGTCTACAAATTGATCTTCAATGGTGGATTGCTCGCTCTATAATGACGTTGTTAAAGACAACCATTGTTATTCTAACTTTGTCTAAGACTATAATTGTGATTCAAATAGACGTTAACGGTGTCATTAAAAATAGCCATTGATTTGTTAAAAAATTCATCCACATGATAGGGCCTAAGTTATACATGTTTTTAGAGGGATTTTGATCCTTCAAAGCTTAGGTTTACATCTATTTCATAATTTTTTAGCTTAAATATTTTAGATGTTAAATTTAATATTTCTCTTATATAATTATGTAAAATAGTTATTTTATAGGCCTTGGATATGGATTTAATCATAGAAGGAGTTGAATGGTTCATAGGATCAAAACATTAAAGAAAAGTTACTTTCTAATATGTTTCACACCCTACCCCATGACCATGACCTAAACCATGCAAAGTTTCAAGGGAAATACAAGTTTTTGCAAAAGACAGTATGTTTCATAGGTAATCCCATGGTCATGGGATCATTTCCATAGCTATGGTATCATCCTACAACCATGGCCTTATCCATGGAATAGTTAGGCTCCAACTCCTATTTAAGCTCGTTAAAGTTCTTTTCGAGGGTTGTTGACCCTAGAACAATGGCAATTATCATTTAAGAGAGAAACCCATGCCAAATATGATTATACTAAATATTAAAGCCATTCAAATGGTGGATATCAAGATAAAAGCGAAGATTCGAGATAAGGTGCTGAAGTAACCCATGTCATACTCCAAGGAAAAGCTCAAAAGACCTTTAGCAAAAGGGTATATGTACCCTAAACGGAGACAGGTAGGTAGGTAGGTATAGAATACTTAGGTGCGCGAAATAACTCTTTTTAAGGAACTCGACAAACTAGCCCCTTAACTTTAGGAGATGGGCTACCTCCTCAAAAAGGGGTTTGCAATTACTAGGCCTAAGTGATTATTTGCCAAAAACACTGTCTTCACAAACCCGTAAGACCGTGTAAAGGGGTTGACACCTACCTAATACTGGAAGGTCAAAGAACTTGGTTGATCATAGGGGAGTCCATAATTTGATTTCATGTATTTAAATGGAGATAAATCAATCCATAGGTAAAGATTCTTACACGGAGAATTAGAGATAAGTTTACATAAGATTTCGAGATTAGGTGTGAATATAGCCAAAATAATAGGATCCATGAATCATAATAATGCTTTCAATTAAGTTATTAATTAAGAAGAACTTCTATTTAAGTGGATAGGAGTTATGTAACTCTAGAGAGAGAAAATTTTAGTTTAAGGATTCTATAGTCTAAGTAATCTAAGTTAAGCTTGAACACATCAAGGTTCTAAGGTATACCTCGTCTAGGTCTTTAATCTCATTGATTATGTATTGTTTACTTAGTTTTGGTTTTAAATTATAGGTTTGTTTTTAATTTTAGATTAATTAGAAATTTAATTTGAATTATTCGTTTTTTTATATTAGATAATAGAAAGACAATTAGTACTACTAATTTAATCATCATAGGATGACATCCGGACTTACCTAAACTATACTACGATATGATAAGTACACTTGCCTTAGTAGTCATATTATGGATTACTTTAACGTTTGAATTTATTCTTTTATAACTTTCTAGGAGATTGACTACATTAAATTTTGCATCGTTGCTGAGGATTAAATATTAAGAACACATTATTTTTGTTAGTTCAATCATTTTTCTTTATCTATTTTACTTTTGTTTCATATGATACACTTGGTTATCTTTTTCTGGCTACAAGTATCTGATGTAATGGCATGGCATTGCTACCAATGGCAAGATAGCCAAGCAACTTCAATTGACAAGTATAGAGTAGATGGGATGGTTTACAATAACAATTAAAGCAACACCTATAATGTAACATAGATTGATCAAACTTTATTTGAGTTGCCTTTATAAGATTATTATCAATAGAAAGAAGAAGAATTGAGGTTGAAAAAGCTATTAATGAAAACCATGTCTATAATAAAAGTTTGATTCGAAGGTTTAAAGGCCTCCATACATAAATTTATAGCATAAGTTGAGCAATTAATTTAATAATGAGAAGAATTGAGATTGAGAGGATTGCTAGTTAAGGCCATATCTATGATCGAAGCTTGATTCAAGAGTATAAAGACTTCCCTTCATAACATAGTCCCCAAGTTAGGCAACCAGCTAAACTGATTATAGAACAAGAACGAGTAATTTTGGCTAATATTATAGAAGTGAATCTAAGAAAGAAATATAAAAATGAATTAACAACAAGTGAGAGGGAGTTGAAAGTTGATATAGATGAGGATGTGAGAGAAGGTTTTGATATTGCTTTCATTAAGATAGAAAATCATGTATCTTTGCTCATTGATTTTGTTGAATAAAGGGAGACATTAATTAGTAGGTGTTATACGACATATAATTTTGTTTAACCATCTAGCATTTGAAGAAATCTGTCGAAGGTATAGACTATGGAAAAGAATCATAATTCTGTAACATTATGGTTTAGCCAAAAAACCTTACAGAAGCACTTATTGGGAGATGATCTAAACCATTAAAGTTTGAAGTAGTGTAGGAATTTTTCAATTATTTTCCATTTAATTTAGTTTTTATTATTTTTGTTCTTTCATTATTCTTCTTTGTGTTGGATCTTATTCTTCTAATTAGCATAGATGGTAGAAGAGTAAATTACTAGAAATATAGAGGAATTTCCTATTCCATTATCTTTTATTTGTTATATTTATTTATGTTACTTAAACATCGAGGACGATGTTTAACTTCAGTGTAGGAAAGGGAATAGGATAGTTACATTTACACACACTTTAATTGTTATAAGTTTAAGAGTGATTATTTTTTATATTTCACTTAAAATTATATTGATGGGTAATTGTTTGTTAATTAATGTATTCTAATGCAATTAATGTTTTTGACATAGTGAATATTGAATAACTTTTGATTGATTTCTCATTCATAATTTTTCTTTCCTTTTATTTTATGTAAAATGCATGTATTAGTGACCCTGTATGCAATATTAAGTTTCTAAGGATTTTTTTTATATTTCTATTTGAATTTAGAATATGCGTATAGTTTAATCATTAAAATTTTTTTAAAAAGTGTGTGATGATTAAGTGATCATAAACTTTTCACTCAATTGGATTTGTACCAATAAAAAGGATGAAGTTAATGAGTGATACTAATAACCATTTAAGAGAATGATCTAGCTGAGTAACTAGGGATTTTCATGACAAGGTATTGACCTTCATGTCAAAAGGTTAGTTGACATCTCAAACAAGCTTAAAAAGAGTATCTTAGTTAAGTAACTTAGGGTTATTCATAATATAGTGTTTACCCTCACATTAAAAGACTAGGAGACCTCTAACCAAATGCTCTAATCTAAATTTTGAATGTTTTTAAAACACCCTTGAATGAATTTATGTAATGATCTATATGAAATTACTTGGGCTTCCAGTATTGTGCATAAAGGGTTACTTATTACTAACTGTGTGTTTGATTATGAAATAAGTTTATGTCATAATGGATTTGGGATATAGAAGCTATGTCTAATATATTGATTTTCAATTTTTTTCATTCGATTAACTTTTAACTTCGAATTAAAATTAATTTTAGGAGATTTCTAGGTTGGTTCTTAAGCAAAAGCAGCAGTTCAAGTATAAGGGAATTTGATAAGGCCTAAGTTATTGTTAGGCCTTATTCTTAATGCATTTTTATCTTAATTTAATCTAATTATAATGCACATTGCTTCCAATTTGTTATTAAATTGCTTAATTATATTTATAAATGTTGTACGATGCAGATGGAAGCCAAAAAAGTGAAGAAAAGATCGAAAATTCAATAGAAATATTGAAGCAAAGGAATTAAATGACACCTTTATAGCTCGCCATTAGGCTCATCCAACCTATCGTTATACTTTCGAAGTAGGGGACTTAAATGGCTCCTTTCTAGCCCACTGTTATTCACCATTTAAGTGCCATGTTTGTACTTGTCATGGAAAACCAGTTGGAATTCACCTCTACACTTGCTATAACTTGCTCCACTTGCATCCAACTTGTAGTAGATATATATAAGGAGGTTTGGAGATCAATTTTAGAGTAGCTAACTCATATTTGAAGAGAGAATTCAGATCAAAAATCAAATTCTCTTCTTCTTTCATTAGTTTTTTTTTCTTTTTTAGGCTTTGTATCTTGTATTTTCAAGTTTATTCTTAAGAGTTGTTTAAGGTGATTGAAGATTGCCTAACACTTTTTACCATAATTTGGTGAATTCTAAACCCTTCTTTCCCTTCTTTCATCTCTTTTATTTATATTTATGCGAGAACATGGGTTGTTTTGATTCAATCTAATTTTTCTTGTTGATATATGGCGTTTTGACCTAAATTATAGGTAAGGATAGGTTCTTGAATGCCTTGAGCGAGTTTATAACACATGATTAGATGATAATTTTTGTTTATATAAGATCTTAAAGCGTTTCTTAACTTGATCACTTAGGATATGAGCTTAGATGATTAAGTAGAGCACCAATCACTTACTTCATCGAAAAATCCATAAAAAACTTGATTTTAATCAACACAAGAACATTAGTTGATTAATCATGAGGTTATTAATCTTGAATACGAATTTAGGATCAGAAAATTCTTGAACTTTAAGCCTACTTCCTATTGATTTATGAGTGGACCAAACCATAAACTAGGAGTGTTAGAGAAAAGGTAATGACTTAACCATAACTTTGTCTTGATTTAGTGAAGGCCCTAGATTAAAAATTTCAATATCACTTATAACTTACTTAAGTCATTTAGGCCTAGTTCTTAGCCATTTAATCAATTGGTAATCCTTAGACAATTTGGAGTTCATTTACAAAGATGGAAGTTTTTTTTAGGTCTTTTTAGTTTAATTAACCCTCAGTTTTAAGCCTTGAATTCCCTTAAATAATTTTAATCTAATTGCCTGAGTAGTAATACAAATAAGTTCTCTATGGGTTTCACATTCTAGAGTTTTAAATATGCTCCACTTTATTACTTGCGACAAGCTACACTTCAATTATGTTGATTTGGAATTGAATTAGAATTTCATGTAAATTTATTGATTAATTTAAGGATAATTAACGAAACCAAATCAACGCAACAAGTTTTTAGCAATGTTTCTGGGGAACTGAATATTATGTGCTACTAAGAATGCAGTAGTGTTAATTACTCTAGGGTGTATATATTGTTTATATTGTGTGCTTTGCTTTTTCTAGCTTGTTTTCTGTGTTCTTTGTTTTTCTGCTTGTTTAGTTTGTGTGTTGAAGCATCTTTTAATGCCTAATTTCTAGTCATTGAAAAGATGTGGAGGCAATATGATCATTGACACAATTGCCAATGGTATGAGCCAGAAGAAGCTAGTTGATGGGTAAACCATGATGCATATCATGAATCCTATGCTTTTGATCATTCATCCTCTTACCTTGAATATGTATGGTACAATTCATCTCATAATGAAAAATCTTTTACTCCTTATCGGTCATTTCATTTTCAAAGTCATCCCGAACTAGGTTATAGGCCACCTAATGACCCTTCTTCTGATGATGAGTCTAGATTTGCTATATTAATTGAAATGAAGAATTTAATGAGGGAGCTTAGGAAAATGCATTCACTTGTTCAAGAAAGTGGGGTTAAGGACAAAGTTCTTTTAGAAATGAAAATAAAGTCCCAAATGGAACATTTAGAAACATCAATTAGACAATATTCTTAATCTCAATTCCACCAATCTCCTCCATTAAAGTCAAGTAGGTTAGCACCTTTAAATATGTATAATGTTACTCAATTGTTTTTAAATTCTTTTGAACATAATGATGATGACAGTTTTGTTTGCATGAATGATGAATAAGCTCTTGAAAATCCTAAACTTTTAGGTTCCCCATTGAATGAGTCAATGGTTGATTTAGTGAATGGTATTGAAGAACATATTCATGACCTAGACAACCATGACTTAGCAGCTCTTACTTTTCAACAAGAGGATATGCATGACATTGAAGACTTGAAGGAAGATGAATAGGAATTTGAAATTGAATCAAAGGAGTTGCTCAAACCAAGTAATGATGTGCTTAACAAAATGATGAACTGATGAATATTGAAGTATTAGTTGAACGTGATTTTTTAGGTGTGGCTACTTTTAATCCTAAGCTAAAGGTAGTCCTTCTTACATATTTACCATGGTACTTTCCTCAAGGTATGGGTTATGTAGTGTTTTTCATTAAAGGTAGGATTAATGATGCTTTTTATCACCTAATGAAAGGTGTAAGAACCTGTGAGAATTTAGCTTCCCCATCTCCTAAGCATAAAAGTAATCAATTGGATGATGAACTAACCTTTAGATTAAAAATTCTCCAAATTTAAGGTCAAGCTTGAAGAAGCACTTGTTAGGAGGCATCCCAATAGTAGTAGTAGGTTTTATTATGTTTGGTGTGTTTTCTTTTATTTGTTGTTCTTTTCGATTGTTTCCTTTTTTTACTCCTTATTATTCTTTGATCATCTTTTCTTTATGGAACATGGTTACTTTATTTGGTTTCTAGCGCTTTAATTATCTTTTATTGGCTTTGCAAGTGTTATATTCAATCTTTGCTATCTTAGAGAGTAAGTTTCAACATACATCTTCAATGGATCTTCAAGCGATTTTATCTTGTATCGAGGTGCTTTCTGTTCCTTATCCCTCATTTATGTGCTTATTATGTCTTTAATGAACATTGAGGATAATGTCCAATTTAAGTGTGGGTGAGGGAATGGATGATCACACTTATGTTTGATTTGGTCTAAAATATGTCAATGTATCATTTTTTCAACATAATCTATAATTTGTTAATTTTTTTTTATTTTAATGCAAATTTTTTGACATTTTTCCTTGTTTTCATTTATTATGTCCCTTTTAGATGCTATATGGTTAATTAGGTATGTTAAAGATCAAATGGTTTTAAATTGTTTCATGTTTTAGATTATGGCATCTTTTGATCATTATGAATTCCATGTTTAAAATGCATAATTCTAAAGAAAAATGTGCTTTCTTTTAAAATATAATATCATCTAGCTATAATTTGAAAAGAAAATAAAATGAAAAATGAAAAAAAGAGAAAGAAAAAAGATAATAAAAAGAAGTAATAAGTGAGCTAGTTTTATTCACCTCACGAGCTTTAAACCAATTGGTTGAAGTTTATGAGTGGACCTAGTAGCCAGTTGATGTAAGGTGACTTAATTGATGTATTGGGGATGTTCATAATGAAATGTTCATTTTTATGTAATAGGATTACTTGACCTTTCCACCAAGTAATAAAAAGCTCAAATTTTTGGCTTATAGTTTTGTTTTAATGAATAAAGGTTGTTTGATGGTTTCGAAAGATGATCCATTTTACTTTAGCACTATTTATTTTGCATGTGGAATGGAGGTGTGATTGAGTTTAAATTTCAAGAAACATGAAGTAATTTAAGGTTATTTATGACTTAGTATGCTTAAATGGTTATATATATCTTATTTTAGGTGAATAATATTTGAAAACCCAAGGAAATTGGTCCATTGATTTTGTTTGATGAGTTGGACAAGTTTTCCTCAACTTATAAGTCATGTTGAACTTGATGATTTAATGATTTTCTTGAGGAAAAGAAAAATTTAAGTGTGGGGAATTGATAAGCTTTAGTTTTAATGTATTTTTATCTCAATTTAATCTAATTGTAAGGCACATTGCTTCCAATTTATTGTTAAAGTTCTTAATTATGTTTATAAATATTGTACAATGCAGATGGAAGCCAAAAAGTGGAGAAAAGATAAAAAATTTAGCAAAAAGGTTTAACCATGGTGCCTTTATAGCCCGTTGTTGTGCTCATCCAACTAGTTGTTATACTCTCAAAGTAGGGGACTTAAACGACACCTTCATAGCCTACTGTTGTGCTCATCCAACTTGTCGTTATACTTTTAAAGTAGGGGACTTCAACAACGCCTTCATAACCCGTCATTATGCATCATTTAAGTGTCATTTTGATACTTATCATGTAGAAACTAGCTAGAATTCACCTCTCTAGTGGCATCCAACTTGTAGCAGAAATATATAAAGAAGTCTGGAGATTAATTTTGGAGCAGCTAACTTGGATTCAAAGAGAGAATTCATATAAAAAACTAGATTCTCTTCTTCTTTCCTTAGTTTTTAGGTTTTTCCTTTCTTTTTCTTTTCTAGGATTTGTATCTTATATTTTTAGGGTTTTTTTAAGGATTCTCAAGAGTTGTTTAAGGCGACTGAAGGTTGCCTAACACTTTGTACCATCACTTGGTGAAATCTAAACCATTCTTTCCCTTATTTCATCTCTTTTATTAATATTTATGTAAGAATATGGGCTATTTTGATTCAATATGATTTTTCTTATTTATGAATTATGTTTTTAGCTAAATTATAGTATGATGTTTTGAGCTAAATTCTAGCTAAGGACAAGTTCTTGAATTCCTTGAGTGAGTTTATAAAACATGGTTGGATGATAATATTTGTTTATGTGAGATCTTAAATCATGTCTTAACTTAATCACTTAGGATATGAACTTAAATGATTAAGTAGAGGACCAATCACCTAATTCATTGGAAAAATCTATAAAAAACATTATTTGAATCAATACATTGCTATTATTTGATTAATCATGAGGGTACTAATCTTGAATATGAATTTAGGATCAGAAACTTCTTAAACTTTAAGCCTACTTCCTATTGATTTATGAGTGGACTAAACCATAAACTAGGACTGTTAGAGAAAAGGAAATGACTTGACTATATTTTTTTTTCTTGATTTAGTCCTAGATTAGAAATTCCAATCTAATTCATAAGTTACTTAAGTCATTTAGGCCTAGTCCTTAACTATTTAATCAATTGGTAATCCTTATACAATTTGGATTCAATTGCAAAGATGGAAGTTTTTTAGTTCTTTTTAGTTTAATTAACCCTCAATTTTAAACCTTGAGCCTCTTTAGATAATTGTAATCCAATTGCTTTAGTATTCATACAAATCAGTTCTTTGTGGGTTCAGTATTTTAGAGTCTTAAATGAGCTCCACTTTATTACTTGCGACTGATAAATTGCTATTATGTTAATTTGGAATTGAATTGGAATTTCATGTCAATTTATTAATTAATTTGAGGGAAATTAGTGATATCAAATCAACGCAGGAGTTATACATGTTTTAAATGTGATTTTAATCCTTTAAATCTTAGGTTTACATCCCTTTCATGTACTTTTTAAGCTTAAATGTTTTAGTTATTGAATTTTGCATTGCTTTTATGAGATTATGAAAAAATGGTTGTTTTTTTGTAGGCTTTGGATATGGATTTTAATTATAGAAGGAGTTGGATGGTTAATAGGATCACAAAGTTGAATAAAAATTGTTTCCTAATGTGTTTCATGCCTTACCCCATAGCTATGACCTAAGCCATGGAAAGTTTTAGGAGAAAGACAAGTTTTCATAAAACACTGTATGTTCTAGAGGCAATCCCATGGCCATGGGGTCATTTCCACAGCCATGGGAGCATCCCACGGCTATGGGATAGTCAAACTTCAACTCCTCTTTAAGCTAATTTTTAGCTATTTTTTAAGGCTGTTAACCCTAGAGTGACTTAAGAGAGAAACCTCATTCTACATCTAGCCTTTCTAAAGATTAAAACCATTCAAAAGGGAAATCAAGGTCAAAGTGGAGATTAAAGAAGATTAGTGGAGATTTCATCAAAGGTTCATTAAAGATTAAAGACTTATATCATATAAGAACGAGTTTTTTTCTTTATTCTTCTTTAACCATTGCTTGATTTATATTTAAAATTACGATTTGATTTCTGTAGATCTAGATAGGATGAATCATAAACTTGTGTTTTTGTTATTCTTAGTTTGATTTAATGTATGGATTTCTAGATGTTATCTTAGATTTATCTACAGATCAATTATATTAAATTTTGATATTTATGTAAATGAACATTTCAATTTTCATAATTTGATTTCATGTAGTTATATGGAGAGATCATTTATATGAATAGATCAATCTATGGGTAAAGAGTGTTAAATTGAGTACTAGAGATAGGCTTACATAATATTTCTAGATTAAATTTGAATCTAGCTAAAACAATAGGATCTATAGATTATAGTGATGCTTCCAATTGAGGTACTAATTGAGAAGAACTTCTAATTAACCAACCAAAAGGATAGGATTTATATAACTTGATAGAGTGTAACTCAATTCAGGGATTCTATCGTCTAAACAATCTATGTTACACTTGGACACATTAAGGTTTTAAGGAAATGCCTCATCTAGGTGTTTAATTCCTTTTATTGTTTATTTTTTATATAAATTGCTTAGGTTTGGTTTAAATCTTAGATTTGTTCTCAATTTTAGGTTAATTTGAAATTTAATTTAGATCTCCCATTTTATTTGATTAGCTAATAGAAAGATGATTAGTGCTGATAATTCAATCCTTGTGGCATAACATCCAAACTTGTCTAAACTATACTACAATAAAATAGGCGCACTTGCCTTAGTGGTCATAGTATTGTTTAGTTTAAGTTTTGAATTTATTCTTGTAAAACTTAGCAAGATATTGACCACATCACCATACTTTATCAATTTCGTATAAAACTCCTAACTTAAATACGAACATGTATTTTAATAAAAAACACACATAAATTGGGCAATTTCACATTGAAATAAGGGTGAGAACATGTAAAATTATGGTTTAAAAACCTATATATGACACCCCTATCAATATGCATGCTCACTTTATTCTCTTTCGCTTGAATAATACCCTTATGTGTGATTCTAAGTGTATGTCATATTTCTTATGTTGTCTTATACATGCATACTCTATTAAATTTATTCCTACTCAATGCATAAAATAGAAATATATATATATATATACATATAGCTTTAATATTAAGTTGAATAAGCCTCTTATCATTATCAATCCACTCACCTACATCCTTTTCTACCTTAATCTTCACTTTATCTATAACTATTGTTTTTATAGGGATATAAGGACCATTTTATACAATATCCCAAAGATCAACTTTTATGGATGTAATTAAGTGCTTCGTCCTCATTTTTCAATATGTATAATTTTAACCTTCAAAGAAAGGGGTCTATCTATATTTTACTATCTTATCTAAAATGAGAATCAAATTATGCTATTATTAAATTTTACTCACTATTTCACTAGAAATATATTCAATATAATACCTAACTCTAATACTACTTGTTGGTCAATATGGCATCTAAGAGAGAGGGTAAATTAGGTATAATTAACATTTTCTAATTCTTTCATTAATTAAAAAATTTACTCTAAAATAAGTCTAATATAATGGGAAAATATGACATTATATTTCAAATAATATATTAATATAGTTCAATCACAAAAATAAACTTTCAAAAAGTAAAGAGAGTAAGGAAAGGAATGACCTACATATTTTATAGTGATTTGAAAAATAAATCTTACCTACATTTATTCTCCAAGTCATACTTAGAAATTTCACTAATCTTTTTCTTTAAATGAAATCAAAAGTAACCTCCTTATAATCAATCTTCATTCAAGAGTGAGGAGGAACCCTTACAATTAATCTGTCTTAATAGTTGAAGAGTAACACTTAAAAGTAAACCCAAAATCAAGCCCCTCAAATGATAAAGACATATATTGATCAATCTTACTTGAGTACTTCAAGAATCTGGGGTTTAACCAAAGCAAAATGAATGAAATAAATCCACAACAACTCAAACAAACTCAATATTCATAAAATTTTAACTAAAATTCTCTCAAAATATCTTAACAGTTCATCCAATTCATGCAACCCTACTTCATTTTTGTTGGATGTAATTGGATTACTTATGCTTCAAACATACTATACAACACCTTTTTATAGGCTTAGAAACACTAACTAGCTATTTATAGCCATTACGCACCATTAGTTCCTAACATTTTCTCATTAGAAACTAGTCGTTTAGCATTTATCATGACCACTAGTTGACCAAACCTACATATTAGTCGAACATTGGTCAACTAGTCAGTCACATTATTATTTCATCTATATTGGTCAACTATTCCCTAGCACTAGGTGACTAGTCCTACTAGAGAACACATATTAGTTGACCAGTAACTCAATCATTAACTGATCATTCTTCCTAAAAATAGTTTTTAAACATGTTATATTTTTCAAAGTATTAAAATCCATTCTTTTAAAAAATATTTGACTTAAAAAATATTTGACTTAAACACATTAAAAAATCTTCAAAATAATTTAATTCTTCAAAAGAAAATTTCTAAACTTTCCTCTTGATTATGTACTACTATATGCAATAAATCTAAATTTTAATGATTATGCATTAGTTGAGCCCTTAATGCATTAAAATATTTAAACATGACTTGTATAAATTCATGCTTACAAAAATCAACCAATATATTAGCTCACTTACTCTTGATGTCTCATCCTTAATTTTCTCTTCGTGACAATTTCTCTTAGACTCGAATTTTGAATCAAATGCATCTTCTATTATCTTTCAAAGAGCGTTCAACATAAATAAATCAGTAGTAACAAATATGTTTTGTCATTAGTAGAATATAGATTAGAACCTCATTTAGTTTAACAGGATTGTTACTGAACCATTATAAAATCAGCTTATGTATCCTCTTCCCTTCACTTTTTTTTATTTACTTAACACTGTGATTGTTCTTGAATTACTTAAATTTTAATCACATTGACACAATTTGGCATCATCATTATAATCATATTTAAATTGTTGTTAGGAGCAATATAAGTTTAAAAAAACTATTTTAGGTTTAATATTGTTCGAAATACCTAATTCATCCTCCTTTATAAATGTCATATAGGGTCAACAATATATTATTAGGGTAAGATTTTTCATCTAAAACTCGTGCATCATAGATTCCTTGAAGTCTTCAATCATTCCAAGATTGTTGCCAATAAATATTAAACCATCAATTTAAAGGAACAAAAGAAAATTATCATAAAAATTATTAACCTTCACATATAAGACATGCTTTAATGGACACCTTTGGAATCCATTGCTACAAAACAATGAATCAACATGCTTATTCCATCCTCTCAAAACTTGTTTAAGAATGTATAGTGCTTTCTTAAGTGTATAAAATTTATCTTCAGTACCATTTATCATAAATCTAGGAGGTTTATTGATAAATATTTCTTTTTCAAGAGGTCTATTTAGAAATTCAACTTTATATCCATTTAATGGATCTTTTAGTGATTTTGTGTAGCATAACAATTATAAGCCCATTATTTTCAATTCAAGCAACAAGTGAAAGTACCTCTTGTTAATAGAAACTGGGTTGTTGATCGTGTCCTTCATCTCACTTTATATTGCTCCACCTCTCCATTAAAGTTTCTCTTTATCTTCAAAACCCACATCATATTTATTAGCTTTATGACATTCTGGAATATCAAAAATATCCTATGTGTTATTCCTCTCGATTGATTTTATTTCTTCTTTCATTGAATTTAACTATTTGGATTCATAAATTTCCTCTTTAAACATCACTAATTCAAATTTTGCAAATATAGTAAAATGCTTTATATTCTCATCATCATCAATAGCATTATCAAGAATTACCTTGAAATCTCATAATATAGCTGACTGTTGGTGATGTCTCCTTGATCTTTCACTTTCTGAAGAATTTTCTAGTATAACATTTTCTTGAATAGGTTATCAAATCGTGGTTGTAGTTAGAATTCTATAAGCTTCTTTTTTAATAATAAAAGAGTCATTATGCATATTAATATTCCATTCTCAACCCATTTATTTAGCAAAAGTAACATCTCTACTTATAATTACCTTCTTCATCATAAGGTTGAATGACTTATATCATACCTAACAAAGATAGGCTTCACTCCTTAATCATCTAGTTTTCTTCTTGTTTTTATAGGAACAATAGCATACACAACAAAACCAAATACCTTAAGATGTTATGTACTTCGCTTATGACCATCCTATGATTCTACAAAGGTGATGCCATGGACTTTTCTAGCTAAAAATCCATTCAATAAATGAATTTTACGTGACACAACTTGAACCTAAAAAAAAAGGTACAACTTTTACATTCAACATGCTCTTAATTTGTTTGGAAAATCCATTATGTTGAGAAGTGTAAAGGAATGTAACTTTATGTTCAATGGCTGTTTCTTCATTATACTAATTGAACTCATTATAAATAAGTTTCACCCTCACCATTAGTTTTTAAAATCTTAATAGGATAACTATTTTATCTTTCAATTTTATCCAAAAACTTCAAACTTCCATTTAGAAAATATACCCAATTTTTTTGTGTTAAATCATTAATGAACATAAAAGTACCTATTCTAAGCATTTGGTATGTTGTTGATTAGGCCACATGTATTAGAGTATATGAGTTTAATTGGATTTTTAGCATACCAAGTCCATTATGTTGGAAACGATAACTTATTCCATTTTCTAAAAATAAAAACTTCATAGAGTTGTTTGGAAAAAATGTATAGGTAACCTCTTTACAATATTTCTTTGAGCAAGTAATTTCAAATAATGAATAGTTAGATGACCAAAGCATAAACGCCACAACTAAGACCCATATTTAATAAAAGAAATAAGATAAGTATAAACATTATTTAAAATATCAACTTGAGACAAACAATTCTTTGGATGAGTCTATCTCTTTTATTAAGAAGAGAAAATTGGTTGTCATATAGGTGCATAACATACCCCTTTTCAAGTATAGTGCTATAAATTGACTATTTTTTCTAATTGGGATATCTTCTCTCCTATTTAGAGGTTAAGGAGTAAGTTTCGTACCATACACGGCCTTCCCACTTGGCTAGTGTATTTATTATAGTGATACTTTAATATAAAAAAAAGAGAGCAAGTTCTTTACTACATCAGTGCCTACTAGAGCTTTTCTGTACACATACTTTAGCCTTAAGTTGAGCATATTACTCTCTATATTTAGAGATATGCTTATATAAAAAGCAAATTACATTTCTTATAACTATCTTCATTTTAATTGCTCCTTCTATTTTATCAAACATATTATCATTCAATCCTTTATGAATTAAATACAGTTTCTTCTTATCCTTCTTCTTATTCTTACAATAGATGTTTATTTATGCATCAGTTGCATCCTTTGTAAGACTTACAACCTTTTTATAAAACATCTAACAACTTGTTTTAATAAAAAAGCACCTTTATGTGAACATACCATAGAACGCAATGTTTTTTTCTATCTAGAATGAGGAATGAATGCTAAATATAATTGTTCATCTTTATAACTCTATTAACATGGTTATATGAAAAATGAAGAATGTTGGCTCCTATATGGCATCTAAAAGGAGGGGTTAAACTAGATGACTAGGAATTTCCTAATTTGTTGAACCTAATTAAAAATTATGCTCATAGTGAAATGTAGAATTATAAAGCAATATAATAAATAATATGATAATACGAAATGAAATAAAATAAACTTGAAAAATAAAGCAAAAATGTCAGAGAGATGGAAAACTGAATTTATAGTAGTTTAGTGTATAACCTACACCTATGTCTACTCTTTAACATTTTATTAGAAATTTTAATAGCATTGTCTTTTTAATAGGTGAAGACTAACCCTTATAACCATACTATTTTTACAGGACAAGAGCAGCCCTTGCAATTGCACTCTTTCCATAGGACAAGAGTAACCCTTTTAGCACCATTATTTTTACAAGATAAAAAAAAGGCTTATATCTTTAGTCCAATAGTCCACACTACCACAAAATACTTGTAAAAAATCTAACTTAATTAACCTAAATTGTTTAGATGGGTTCAAAAACAAACTTAAATATGAATGCGTAAAACTTCACCCAAAACACACCAAAAACCACTTAATGCTTGTAAGAATGCTGCTTGATTGACTCATTCTCAAGACCATTAATAACCAAACTCCAAAAACGTCTGTTTAAAGTGAAAAAAAATCTTTAAACTAGTCATTTGTTACTATTGGTATATATTAAAAATAATTTAATATAATTTTTACTATAGAAACTAGTCTTTGGAACCTAATTCTCATGTCTACTAGTCAACCACTAAACTACACTAGTCAACCAATCACTGGTAGACCAATATAACCCACGAATCGATTAGTCCATTAAAAAACAACATACTAATTAACTAGTCACACATACTAGTCGACCATTGAAATGCATTGGTCAACCAGTCTATGCAAGAACAACATATTGGTTAACTAATCACAAACTTTATTCAACAAATTACTAGTTGGCCATCACTAGTCAATATTGGTTTTTAATATTTAAAGCACACTTTAACACATCAAAATCACTCCAAAACACATCCTAACATTTTCAAACACTTTTTTTAATAAAATTCAACACATATATTTCAAACTAGTTCCTTAAAAAATTTTAGTGTATGAAGAGAATCATTAAAAGAATTCCCCATATAACTCATCTTAATTATGCAGCCTATATGCAAAAACGTTAAACATGAATACATTATATATGATTTGAACATATTAAACACCTTGATAAGATCAAGATAAGTTTACAATAAAAATATAAAATAAAACCTATTCAATTTTATTATCATGATTCTTGATCCTTCATCTAACATCTTGATCATTATGCAGAATTACTTTAGCTCTAATACTGTAACCTTGGCTCCAAATTGTATCTTTCAAAACCTTTTTCTTGATCATAACTTTCCAATATAACAAAAATGGAACCATTAGTAATAAAGATTTTTTTTTCATCATTAAATCCTAGTTGAAACCTCTCTTGGCTTAATAATCTTCCCTTTTCTAATGATAACAAAACCATGTGATATTAAAGGAACATAAAAGGCATATACAATGAAAATCATTTTATTCATCTTTAAATTGATATCACATAATTTCTCCCCCTTTTTGGAATCATCAAAATTTTCACATACTAAAAAACATAGCACTTTAATACTATTCAGCCTTTCGTAATACCACTTATAAACTTTCTCAAACTTTCTTCCCCTTTATATAATATAAAAAACAACAATCACTTTAACAAATTTCATAACTCAAATAATCAAAATTCAATATCATCAATAATATTCAAAACTCAAATCCTAAACATTATCAAACATCAAAACTCTTCCTAAATTCATCCATAAAAAAAAGTCGTAAATAACTTAAGAATAAATTTATGAGCAACTGAAAAATCAAACTTGAAGCTTAAACTTTTCCTTAATATATGCATCACAAAATAATAAATATGAGTTAATACATTAACAAGCTTCTCCAATGTTTTTAAGACCAAAAACAACATAATATAAACTCATCAAAGTTATAAATATCCAAAATCCATCAAGATTATCAAAACTCTCCATTAATCTAATGGTTTTGCAAATGCTTCCAATTTCTATAAGGTGTAAAATAAAACAAAATTATCAAAAACATCAAAAATCAAAACTCGATATAAATAAAAGCAATTAAAATCATATAATCTTTTCTCCTTTTATTAATATTAAAAAGGGTATAGATATGTAAATTTATAAGCATTAAAAGGAATAGTGATCATAAAGAAGTTCTAAAAATCACAAATATAATTCAATTTTCACCATTCAAATTTGATAGTTTCTACTAATATCTAACATCCAAATAGGCCACAATGCCTCCATATGCTCCCCCTATACAAAGTAACTATAGCATCAATCTTTCCCCCTAAAAAGATATTATTCAAAAAACATATTCACATACAATTTTATAAGATCCTTAATTTTATCCTAATCATGCAAAATCTGGTCATATAGATATAAGTATCATTCTTAATTCTTAATAACATTATTCGTCCCTTTTTTCTATGAATCATATATCTTTAATTTATATCATGAAAATAATTAAGAGTTTACTTATATCAAATTCGACTCCATCATTCATGGCTTAAAAACATTCAAATCATTAAAATCAATAAGTACCACTTAATTTGATCATTCAAATTCAACAAGTACGATTCAATTTCATTTTGCATTTTTAAAACTTCAAGATAACATAACCAAGACAAAAAAACGTACCTCCTTTTTTATATAGCACTAATTATCATTTCATTTTCCCCTTAAGTAGTTCAATAATGTGTCTTGGTGATTATCCTTTTAATCTTGGTGTTACCTTTCAAGTCCATTAGTCTACCAAAATAAAATTTAACGTGTTTTTGGTACCCATAATAATTTAAGCCCTTGTTACTTGATTTCCTCTCCTTCTTACCTCTTATCATATCATTCCATCTTCTAATTTATCTTAAAGAAACTTTTTAGTATTTTCATAGCATCCACAAAAATTGAAAAACATGGATGTATGTGTCTTATATGTATTTCTATATGCAATCTAGATCTTGATTCATTATAAGAATGATAATGATTCCTATATTTCATATGCACATTTGCATTCCTAGTCCTCTTATCTCTATATGCCATCATTGGATAATAATGTGACATAGGATATAAGTACAATGGGTTCTTAAAATTATGAAATTGGGTTGTGTTACTATGTCTTAGATAAGGCTCAAATGAATAGGTTTTCATGCAAATGTTCTTACTGGAATGCATTTTCCTCCTAGATTTTGATCTAGTGCAATGCATGATTTGTTTTTTTAGGTTAGGATATAGAAGATGATGCAATATTTTCATAAGATGGCTTATGAATATATTCATCTTCTAAATTCTCTCCCTTAATAAATACTCCTTGATGATGCATTTTCATGGGTAAATCCTAAACTAGATATATCATTTGATGCTTTTTATACACCTAGTACGCATTCTATAAAACCCCAAATTATACCCTAGTTATAAATACATGTTTTACATGTTAATTAGGGATTAAATTGAGTTGAAATAGGAAAATTAACGGATAAAATTGGTGCAATTAGAATTTTACATGTACTATTGGATTAAAAAAATAAACTTGATTTTGCGCATGTAATTAGAAATTCCTAAGATAGAATTAATGATATTTGCATCAATTCATTTATGACATATGGCTATACAAAATTTGAAAATGTGTAACTAAACAAATGTTGACATGTGGTAGCAACATATATAGACACATGGGCTACTAAGTGTTGGACCAATGTGAGCAAGCATGGCTCATGTATGGAGGTTTGTGTGGGAAGTCCAATGGGCCAAGTGTAAGATGGAGAGAGAGACTTTAAGAGAGTGGGTCATTTTTTTTTGCTAGCTTCTCCAACAAGCCAAGTTCTTTCCTTTACTCTTGCTTTGTCTCTCCCTTAACCTTACCCTAGCATCCTCTCCTCTTGCTCTCAAATTTTGTTTTCCTTGGGCTACATTTACAAGCTGGTTTTAAGTGGGTTTAAGGTAAGTGATTGATTTTTGAGTTGTGAAATTAACAAATTTTTTGTGTGGATTGATAGTGAAAACCAAATGATGTTTTGATAGGGTTGAGTTGTCAAGTTGCTGGAAAAAAATCTGGGCATCTGAGTAGGCATCGGTTTTTTGACCATAAGTTGAGTTATAAGTATCCAAATTCAATGATTTTAAGTTATGCTTAAACTAGACACTTATATCTACAACTCTCATGAAGGACCCAAAATTTAATTCTGTCATTAAAAGTAGTGAAATTGAGCTTGAAGTTGGGTGTAGTTGCTGAAATTTCTGGAGTTGAATTGGGACAAAATCTAAACTGATTGGAGGTGAGTTTTGAGGCACGATTTTTACTTCTTGTGTACTGCCTCTAGTTGTTCAATGTGTCCTAATATGTTATGTGATTGATTAGGGTATAATTAGCTTGGACTTGGACTGATTTGGTTGGAAAGTTAGACATTACTTTCCGTTAGAGAGAACTTGATAAGGTATGGGAATTTTCTAACCCTAAACCCTTTCTATTGAGTATAATGTGGATGAATTAT